>DWED01000470.1:0-11209 GCA_018245795.1 Protelbella ruficauda | reverse complement strand
AACGAGCAAACGGGTCACCTGATGGTAAGTGACTGCCGTCGCCCATGGACACCTGCAACCCAGGGGTCAGCAAGTGCTAGATGTATAAAAAATACCTGAACTTCTCTCCACAATCTTTACACGCATATTCTTTGCCTTTGTGTAAGCACATGTGATTTTTAGCTTGAGTTCTGAAATACAGAATGATTTGTTTAAAATTTGAAAAGCAAACATACGAGGAAGCATGACTGCATGGCTTTTTTTTTTTCTAATTGGCCAATGCTGTTGACCCTAACGGCCTCTACAGCGTTACCGAGTTAGGTGACGAGCCCCAGTGGCTCAGCCTGAGACTGCATGGCAGAAATGAATGCAATATTTATATTATACCTGCCATACAATTATTTCAGTATTTTAATAACATGTATTGACCAATAAATAACATTAACTTATTTTTTAAATTATAATACCTAAAGACTTAATAAAAATAAAGTACAATGAAATAAGAAATTAATGTCAATTTTTTTTTTTAATTAACCACAAAAAGGTTAAATATGTGTGTGGAATTTTAAACAGAAATGTGAACATTGATAATGATTAACACTGAAATGTTCAAATATTTGATCATTTTAATCACTTACGAGCCATAGCTGGTGTAAGGACAAAGTTTACAAATAAATTTCCTTGTGTGACGATTGAGTAGGTGGCTCCGAAGGTCCTTTTTAGCGAAAAACCTCAACTGACAGATGTCACACTCATGTGATCCATGTTCCTGAAATAAAGAAGCTCATAAAACAACATAACATTTCGGAATGACTTCATACAGCTCCGATTCCAAGTTCATCTGAGCCAGGCAAATAGGTGGTAATATGTGTATGGTGTATAAGATACTGTTTGCATAAATGGGTATGTTTTTTTACAGATTCAGCAATGCGTACTGCATAATGGTACACATAATTAAAACTTATGCAGGTTATTGAGTAGTAGCAGTTTAATGTAGTTCTGATGTATCGAGCTTTATTATATACATTATTATGAGTTAAAATGTTTTTTTTTTTAATTTTAAATCACAATGTTAAGGAACATTTTGAATGTGAAAGCATGATTGTTTGTGTGTTTTTCTTTACCTAAAATAAAATAAAATATTACTCTTACCAAGCTATGTTTATTCATGTGAGTTTGAAATGTTGCCTGCATATTAAAACCTCGATAACATAATTCACACTTGTATACACATCTCATGTAATTAAGTGATTCCTTTCTTAGCAATACTTCTCGCCTTGCATCTTCTGGGGTCAGTTCAACAATAGTCGCATAATCCTTATATACACTTGGATCAAAGGAATAACTGCTTTTCTTTTCGGCTTTTTTCTTTTCCATGAATTTCAAACTTGTGAGTTTTTTACTTTGAAGCAGTTTTAATGAAATACGTTTCTTATCACTATCACTCACTAGTTTAATATTTTTTGTAGTTTCTCTTAAATTCTTTTTACTTATCTTTCTTTTCTTACTTTCCTTGTTCAGCACTGTATTTCTCTTGTTTTTACTTTCTAATTTCTTTCTTTTCAACTTCATGTTATTTTCTTTGTCTAAACTGCTATTTTTTACAGAATACCTTGCTAATATTTCATTTAACCCATCACTATCACTGTCACTGTCCATAACACTGCCTGAATCACTGTCGAAATATTCTTCATTCTTTGTTTTTGAGTTTTCTAATTCCAATTCTATCTTTATTTCTCCAATGTTGATGTTGGTTGCATTATCATCATTGAATTCGGGACTTTCAGTGTCTAACATATCTACATTATTATCAATGTCATTTTGTGTGTTATCAACAAATACTTCAGTTTTCATTTGCTCAACACTGTATGGTGATTGATCAACATTAATTAGAACATTATGAAAACTTGATAATACAACATTATCATTTTTTTCTGGTGCTCCCCGAAAAGAACTGCCTTTACTGCTTTGTTCTCTTCCATTATCTATCAAGGATTCTATCTTTACATCTTCATCGTTAAATTTGCTATTTAGATTTAGGTCATTTTCTGGTTCAATTATATGATACTTAGCTGTTATACATTCCATTACCAGTTTTGATTCTAAATTGTGTTTCTTGCGATTTATACCTTTTAATGTCTCTTCAGTAACCTTAAATAGTATTTAAATTATTGAAGCATTTCATTGCACTGCAATAAACATCTAAAATATATAATTATTTTATCATCACAAAAGGTCCTTTAGTGGGTAGCCAGAGAAAACCAGAAAGTATGAAAGTATATGAAACTCATTCATATGAAGCTTTAAGCCTTCTTAAAAACTACTGGTGTAAAAATTTTACTCATTTAACATTAAAATAAGTGGCAATTATATAATTATAAACGGGTAAATAAAGATTACTAATTAATATAGTCACACCTTAAATAGGCCTGCAGTGGCACTAAGCAGAACATTGTATGCCTTGCAGCATTTTTCTTTGAATTCTCCATATTTATGCAACAAATATCTGCATTCATAACATGCATACATTTGATGTAAGCTTAAATCATTCTGAAAATAAAAATAAAATATTAAAAACACAACAATAACAAACAACAACAACAACATTAGCCTATTTCAGTCACCTGTTGGACATAGGTCTCAAAAGGCGAAAGGAGGGGAGACGTGGGGAGAGGAGGGAGTGAAGGGGAAAGGGGGGGGGGGAGTTGCTACAAGTACAAATAAATTCAATATTTATTATCCAAAAGATCCTGCTTTAGAATAGCCTCTAAATTACTATTGGAGTTAAGTTATGTTTATTGAATATTTTATGAAAGTGACATATTAGACTGGTAGTGATCTGAGCTTTCTCTTGTTGCTTGCCATCACATCACATTTTTATTGTTTCACATAAAAACTTAGCTCTTTTGTATTCAAATACTCACAATTCAACTATGGAGAATATATTTTTGCTTTGTATTTAGTTTAACTATTGTTTCATTGTGCTATTGCATTCCACACATTAATATACAAGTTGCTGCCAAAGTTATGCCAAAACCTTATACAAACTGATTTAAGCATTTTTATGCAGTCATATAATATTCATATAATATTAAGGACATTAACCAATTTAAATTATTTGACCTGTCTCATTGGTCGAGTGGTTACAAGAGCTCCTCTGCCGACTTCTTTGGGGATTACAGAAGTAATGTTACGTTTTTCAACCAGTTTAAGTATAGTCCTACCATTTGTACTATCTTTATGGTTGTATTATTATCATCTGCTATAAAAAGCTTCATGCGATAAGAAGAGGAGCCCTTTATAAATTTTACATTTTTCTTTGTAACTGTGGCGGGAATTATATAAATAGAAAAAGCATAGTCTTAAAATAAGTCGTTTTTTCTATAGAAATGTAGTGGAAAAATTTATATCACTGGCTTCAATTGGAAGACCAGGAAAGAAATATAATGTTCGTAGAAAAGCTATCACTTACTTTTGTTGATATCAACTCACTATAAGTTCTACACATTACAGAACTCATTTGAAACATCTTTACGTTTATACCGAGACATACTGTACAGTACTTAAAGTCCCCCATGTTTGTAGTTTATTGTCGAATTCTTAATTAGGCATTGGCAGTTCCGGCCGTGGCGTCTGTACTAAATAATATTTTTTATTACAGTTAACAATATCAAATCACATTCCCTCTATTGATAAAGTTTATTATTGTCATTTTAACAATGACAGCAAAATGTTGTCATCCTATAAGATTTGAACATGGATTCCATTAGACTTAAAATTTATTATAATAAATTAAATCTGGGTCAGATAGCGTATTAAGCGAATGTTGAATGAATATAATAATTCTTCATATGTATATTTTGATTTAATAAAATGGTAGAATAGAAAAGAAGATAAAAATATATAACTTCTGCAAAATATTTGTGCATTTTAGAATTACAGGAACTTATATTACTTCTTCAGCTCTTGTTATATTTTTAAATTATACGCACTTAATCTTTTATATTAGGAGTATCGATTTGGATATTGAATAAAACATTATAATTGTACCATAAGCACATGGGAGGTAAATATGTAACATAGGTTTGACATTGCCATACAGGATCGTTTTTTGAGTACATAATGCAAGATACAACAAAACTACATTAAGAAAATGATAATAAAATTTATTAAAGTGCACGTTCTATGGACAAAATGAATAGAAATCGAAAAGTTGGACGGGCTACTTTAAAAAAAGACGAAAGTGATTTATATAACAAACGAAATAAGAATAAAAATTATGATATAGAAGAAGTTCTACCACCTAAATCAAGGAGAAATCCATTCAAAAATGATAAAAATGTTACCGACAGGTCTTGCTATTTTACACCTGGAAAGAAAGACTTCGCACAATTAACGGAAGTGGATGGTACGGATCAGGTAATTTTTAAGTTACATTTTTAAGGTTTAAAGTAAAATAGGTAACATTGGAATAAGGTAGTACTGTATTTAATTTTTATTTTATATACGATCTTAGAGCAAAGCATAAGAGAATCAGGGGTTGAAATATTCTTTCGTAAAGTAGGTATGTCCGAGTCTATGTCGGGGCGGATAAAGATTACACCCCCAGATTCCATGACGGGATACCATAATGTCGGGTATCGTAATAGGTAAATTAACCATGCGTTTGCTTATCGTAATATGGCTTAGCCTACATAGGCACGGCTACGTACTCTGACCGCCTATAGGTACCAACGTATACGGAAACAGAAAAAGCATGCTGCCCCAAAATGCATGCCCAGCGTGAGGATTATAGGCTCGTCAAGAGAGACCTGTCTTGCAGAGGACTTAGGCTGATGATCAATGAAGATATGCGTATCGGGTCGTAGATATGCGTCATACTCAAATCGAAATAAAAATATTGATTCCGAAAACATTACAAGAATTACAAAAAGTATTTAGAAAATTTCTTTATTTTTTCAGTACCAAAGTTTGTTACTACAACAGTATGGTTTTGATCCTATAATTCCGGAGACTATAAATCAGCTGAAGGAGTTGCGAAAGGTTCTTTGTCCCAGCACTAACAAGGTGGATGACAGTTCGCAGTACATTAATCCAGATGAAGTTCTCCTACCACCATATGTAGAAATCGCTGACGGGTCTCAGTGGCAAAACATTGAAGACACTGATGACGTTGACGAAATTGTCAAAAATGGAAGTAAGAATGTTCTAAATTCGTTGTACATATTTTGTCAATTTATTTACAACGCGCAGTTCATTGAAACCTACTGAACAGAGCAATTTTGATCAGATTATTATCAATATAACACTACATGAGACATTAATTACAGGTGTCGGTCTTATTCCTGAAAAATCTCAATCGTTTATGAAGAATATTAGAATATCAGAAGTACCCCGTATAAAAGTGATTGCAGAAAAGTTCTCGAAGTTCAAAAAAGATAATGTAGAAATCAGAAGATTAGATGAAAAAGTAGTATGTATTGAATACGATGTTTACGACGATGACAAAGATGCGGTTGTGCAAAAGATGAGAGCTTATTTCTCAATTCGTCCCGGAAATTCTAATCGAAAAAGTAAGAAATACTTTAAAAGTAAACGAGAAAAAATATAATGCCATCCCTTTTGCTTACTTGATATCCCTTCTGCTTTACATTATTTGCTTTGCCTGATAAGTATCTTTGTGGTTTTAAATTCTGCCAATATCAACTTTTATTTTGTAATTTATTTTATGTAAAAGTAATATCACGCCTATAATGTCTGAAGAGGTAGGCCGAGGAGTGTAGTACATTCACACGTTTCACCAGTCACGTTTCCTATGGAATAGGGGTTCAGCGTATTGCCATAAATCGAGCACAAATCCAGACTCCGAGACACTAATACAAATTTAATAGTTAAATTAACCCAATAGTACCCGACCCGGAGATCGAACCCAGGGTCTTTTGATCAGTAGTCGCGCTTGCAACCACTCGACGAACGAGGTTGACATTTATGTATGTATCTTTTAGTAAAGTTCATTACTCTTACATTTTCAGACAATACAATATTCAATTTACCATCTAAAGTTAAAAATGAGTTCGACATTGCTGACGACGATTTAAGGAAACTAAATGAGAATGAAATCGAAATAATTGATGCGAAGGTAGCAGAAAATAAACCATATATTGATGACCTCAAAAGAGTATTCAAAAGAAAGCAGGCTATCTATATGAAGAAAAACAAATCCTCTTTAGATCTGAAAGCTTTATATAAAATAGCTAAAAGCGAAGGACCACCACTACACGACAATTTTTCCAATGTTAATCTTTTATCTAAAGCAGAATTAGAAAACGTTAAAGAGTTAATTCTCAAAAATTGCACATCAAGCATGTACGGAATCAATAAAAAAACTATAAAGCCAGAAAACATAGCTAACACAAATGAATATGGACATATCAATGTCGTATCGCACAGTATTTTCGTTGAATTATTAAGAAATGGGAGTAAAAATTTGTGAAGTTTTAATAGTTTTTATAAATATTTAATGAAACAATTTACAAAAATAAACTATATAATATGAAACTAATCTTGATTGTATATTAAAACAATTAATAGCAAAATTTATTTTCCATTTTCTACAGTTTCCGGGTTATAGGCAGGATCCAATCCAAGTTTCTTCATTTCCACAGCCATTTCAAACAAATAATCGTAACATTCGGTCCTGTGAACAATTTTATTTTTTAAATTAGGCAATATTTGAAAAACTTATACAGATAATAAAAGTTCTCGTGTCAGCGGGGAGCTTAAACTTGAAATCGTTCTCTTTTTAATTTTTCGGTATAACTTATTGATGACGATCCTGATGGCTAAATGCTGAGTGAGGTCGTTGGAGTGGCTCGAAAAGTACATGCCATGCGGAAACTTGGCTTGGAATAATGCTTTTCCGCCGGGGTGGGGAAATGTGTGCCTACGGTATGGCTACGGTGTTTCTATCCAGTGACTGGAGAGCCTGTACCTAAAACTGCCTTGCAGTATATTCACGGTTTGGAGCATATATCACCATGTAGTGAGAAATCCCACGGCATATGTGCTTGATCAAGGAGAACTATAAAACTACAGTATAACAATGGAACACGCCAAAAGACACCGGGATTTAATTGCCAGGAGGCTAATTAAATCAGTTGAAATTTGATCGAACAAACCATCGGCAATATCTAAATTATAGACCACTTCGGAAGCAGAGAACGGTATGAATTTAAAGTGAGGCCACCCCCATTCTATTTAGTGTCCTCCTATCTACACTTTCATTCTATGCAAAAAAATCATTCATTTTTTGGAAAAAAAAAGCTGTAGTAAAATTATGACCTGTGAGCAAATAATTTCACGTCCATGAGTAGGCCACACTAACTTCTTACAATAGAATATTTACTATTTTCATATTTTGAACAGCATGAATCAACTGCAGTCAGTCAAATCAGTCAATTGCAGTCAGGTCTTTAATGAAAAAGATATTTGGCACTCGATTCTCGCGCGTACGCCGTAAGAGACCTGTCGCAAAGATAAAATAAAGACAAATCCTACAAATGGTGTAACTTACATTGTTTTAGCCTGCTGCCAACTGTCACCCCACACATAGACACCATGACGCCTCACCAATACCGCACTAGTGCCAGGATACAGACGTAACGCCTCAGCCAAGCTACCAGCAAGATCCTTTTCAAACGGAGTGTTCTCTATTATTGGCACTACTAGTTTCTCATCGTATCGAAGATAACGACCGAGTTGAGCATCCTTTATGCCCTGGGAAAGAAATATATATATATATTTGCATCAGGTCGACATATAAACAATGGCATGTTGATTTGAGTGAAATAGTGAGTGTTAAGAGTATAAATAACTAATAATGAGATTAATTGCTTAAAACACTCCTCGGTTACAAATGACATAGCTATTTTTTCTACAAAAATTGAATTTTGATAACTATTCTTAGTATACACAAATGCATGTCATAGTGTGTATCTGTGGCATAGATGAAAAAGGGTATACAATTGTTGGTGTATGAGTAGCTAATGGATATTCTATCATACTTATTTAAGTTTTTTTTATACCATATGTGTTTACCATAAACAGTGCACAACATATAAATCGACTACAATAAGTGACAGTGTAAACACAAAAGTCTATGCCTTATTCAACATATTAAAAGTGTATGTTTGTAAAAAGGTTTAACCAACCTTTATCATTTCTTGGTGGGTTATAACAAACTCATTCTCATACAATAGTGTGCATCTGACAGCGTGCGGGGAGTGTGTGTGTATGACGGCGCCCGAACCACGCTCCCTGTACGCTAACATGAAGAGTGGAGTACATTGACTTTTCTTTAATCTGAAATAACATTGTTCTTATATTTTTTTTTTATTGACATTATACTATTTACTAAGATGCATTTTTTTTATTTAAGAACTTGTAGACTACAAATATCATTAGGCCTTTAGCAGATATGACTAGCCAATAATTTTGTCTTATCCATATACACACCAAAGGTGATTACAATACATAGAATATTTAGGTATATTATATGGTAAACCCATAAAATTTTAATCCGATAATTGAACAATAATAATGGTTACAATTTCTAAAATTACTTTTTCTCAGGTGGGGGCAGTTCTATATCCTCATTGTTGATGGTTTGCACGAATAAGTCATCTGGTTTCATTCGCTCCTTTTGCACTCCCGATGGGGCTATAAAGATTTTATCACTGCAGAAAAATAATTTGCATATCAAAATATGTATCTAATTGTTAACATTAATAGGAATACCCTTGATAAAGTTTTGTTGGGCACTTGGTCGTGAATTAATCTAGTTAGTGTAATTATACTTAATAGATTTTGGCACTTTAAAGTATTTTAACTACATGCAGTTATCAAAGTGGCAATATTTTGTTTCTTTATCTGGCAATCTCTATTTACAACTATCAGTTTTGGTTGCAAATGCTATAGTCTAAGCTTCCCTTAGATGTGTGTAGGACTTATACCCAGCCAAGGGTGGCTGGATCACAGCTATTGCCTTTTATCTTATAAATTATAATTGTAGATAATCTTACAAATTGTAATTTTATTCTATAATTTTTCTTATATTTTTTAAATTTTTATCTCATAAATTGGAATCTTTACCCTTCTTTTATCGAAATCCCACCACCAGTGCCAGTAACCCATCCTAAATGGTAGAATTGTTTGCATAATTCGGGGATCAAATTCCTTGGATGTTCCTGTAATAAAATAAGGTTATATATTATAACAGATCCCCAAATAATATTAAATGGATGCAGAAAACCAGCAAAACAGCTTAGATATACAGTTTTCTTAAATGATAATGACTTTAAATAAATAGCTAGAATATCAGCATACTTTCAGTCATATGTAATGAAACAGTGAATATTCACACGTTTTTTGTAGTATAGAGGCTGTAAAGCCTATTTTCCAATAATAACCATATGTATTTGAGTATATATGTTTATTATTATATATATTCTGTGTTCAATTTGATATATGTCTTTATTATAGATAATCTATAATTAACCTAATGTGTTTTTGCAATCATCTACAAATACATAGAATGATTATTTGTATCTCCATGCAATATGCACCATTCAAATTCACTTTGCCAGCCTGTGTTAATAATACTAGTGATATCAAGTCTTACTATTTGCAGCACTTTTACACATGACAAATTAAAATAACATTTTGGTTGTTATTTCATTATTCCATTATTACTTTAAAAAAAATTCAATAAATATCATTAAAAATGTACGTTCTACCTTAAGCTTTTATCTGTTAAGCCGACTTTTAACTTTTGTAACATCGTCATATATGGCTCAGCTGTAACCTCAAGAGCATATTAATTTCCTCTTATTTTATTAATATTCCAAATAATTATTAGCAAATGCTCGGATATAACGCATAATATTACACAATTTATAAGAAAAAATATAAATTGATATACTTACAGGTCCAAATTCACTCATTGTTTTTACGTCTGAAACTCACAATCAGTAGTAGCTATCTAATAACTTGGGCAAATATGCGACGAGTGCGCTAGTATTAATATTCCTTAACCGTAAATAAACATTACTATTTATAATTTAACGTTAAATAGAACGTTATTTCGTATCTTAATTCTGTCTCTGTGTTTTATCTACATTGTTACGATCAGAATATAAACATCTAAAGACATGAGTTATTTCAAGATATCAGAAAAAAGTACAGAATTTTAACCTTATATCATTGGTATAAGATACACTATATAGTAGGGTAGGTACTGGAAACTCATGTCAGTCTACACTGACAGTAGATATACGTTCAGAAATCTGTACATATTTAACTCAAATTAATATAGATTTTTTTAATACTTATTTCTAAATTTGTCAACTGAAAACAATATATTAATGGAAGTTTAATTATCTCTTGTACAAACGAATTTAATTTCATCTCTCCTATAGGAGAGAATTAAAGTACTTTACTCTAATTTAGATAAAAATATTATATGGGTATTGAATTGGGTGTAGGCGTACTATAACTTCCTGTGAAAGATATAGGGATTGTATGAGGTATTATTTTCAGATGTATTGTTTTTCAGGCTTATAAAACAGGTCTTTGTATTTTTATCGACATATTTTAATAAAATGCTATAAAAGCTAGCAACAACCGTTTTCTTTTTATTTACTGTAGTCAACTTCCACTATTGCGAAGCGATATACATTTGAACAGTAAACATTTGACTTAGTGCAATCTAAACGAATAAAATATATTATCTAAAATAAATTGTAGGTATTAGATATTTTTATTGTCACAAGATATTTTTCAATATTTAACATAAAATTACTTTAACTGTAATTAAACTCTTGCTATCTGAAAACCTAATAAAAAGAAAAAAAAAACCACTGTTTAATATTCCATATAAACCAATTTCACACAACAAATGAAGTTTTATCATTCACATATACATTCATTCATTCACTCACGAAACATTATTTAATTTATTTATAAATATCGAAAAACATAACGGTATATTATATCAACATTAAACTTTTACATAAATATTAATATAGTTTCGCATAAATTCAATGTTCTTTTACTCCCATCTTCTCGTCATTTTCGCTAGCTTTCTTGTTCCTATTCCGCTTGGGCCAGGGCACCTTGTTGTGTACGTACATCGCGTGGTACTTCATTTCACACGGGAACATGAACATCCTGT
>DWED01000469.1:0-11216 GCA_018245795.1 Protelbella ruficauda | reverse complement strand
CACTTTATGTAACTACGAAAATTCTCGTAGTTGGCACTGGGCGCCAAATCATGTCCTACGAGTATACTCGTAGCTGGCAGTTAACGTGTTAATATACTGTTCATATCTATCAAATTGCCAACCGCTTCCAGACTACGATTAATTTGATTTCAACCGCCTCGTAACAACATAGATGTCTCCTTCGAGATTCGACAACAAATAAAACGCTTTAGAAGTTCAAAAAGTTTTAGTGGCCTAACCAAAAATAATCGTTCGCAACCTGATTATGAATTCGAAATAAAAAAAACAGTTGAAAACAAGCCACGAAATAGGTTTACGCCTACAAAGAGTTATAAAATCCTATTTTATGTCCCATGCCATTACTGTCATTTAAGCATTTAGGACTCGTTATACCAGCGAGGTCAGTATCGCGTGAATGGTTCGAATTAAAAGAAAAATTACTTGGTCGTACTTTAATACCATTGCGCGGTAAAAGAACAGGGCGTAGGTAACAATGAGATATGACTGTTGATCGTTGATTTAGTTCTGATTGCATTTAGTTACGGGTTGGCTACGTACCTGTCATATTATTAGATACGAAGAACGAATAACAGTATTATAATAGATACTAATTTTAAAGCTATATTCAATATTGTGTATTAGACTGTGGAAAAAGCACGTGAAGATTGTAAGGACAGAGATATTTGGCACTCGATGCTTTCAGCCTACCTTATAAGGGACCTGGCGTAAATATATATCAAAGTTTATATATATACGAAACGATCGAGGTGGTAACAATTGAACTAGACCATTAGTCCAGTGATTAGTAAATCTGATAGCTGAGTTGGTCCTGAGTTCATGTTCCATCCCGAAAAAATGTTTATATAATAAGCTTTTCTTAAGATTAGATGGCCGATTGTGGAGATGTATCGAATAAAAAGACGTGTAATATTTAAGAAGTAATTAAGGAGTATGAATCCCCTGCTCTTAGTTTTTTAAAGCATATAAAAAAATCGATTCAATTCTGCGATCTTGGTACAATTTTACACACGTACAACAACACAAAAGTCATTTTTGATAATGCTAGTTAAGTCGAATTAGGTAGTTGTATGCAATGAATTCATCACACAAACCCGATCTTCCGGTGAAGAACTGGCGTCACAATGACCAAATATATTCAAATTAATTTCAAAATACACGATTAAATCTTAATAATATGAAAAAATCTCAGCCCAAAAATAACTTATATTTGTGTAAATAAACTTTCGTTATTTGGTTCAATTTTTTTGGTTATTAAAGAAGTAGCTTAAAACAGTCAGCAACTGTTATAAAAATTAGGAATTTATCTCCTGTAAACATTATCGCTCTTTTCGGGTATATATGTATGTTGTACTAGGTATAAGTAACTGTTACCGCCCATGGAAAAGTGTTGCCAGTAGCCTAAGGGGCAATGTAATGTGGCAAATACACCTTATTCCTGGCAATACACAATAAAATAAGTCCTTGACATTAACAACACTCCATAACCATCGGCGTTCACTTCCACGAGTAAGGTCATGACACCCACTGGGTGACGGCAATTGGTAAATATTGGTAATTGACGGTATACATTGGAACTATACATACTCGAAATACTGAAGCTGAGTCGATAATAAAAATAAATAAATCAATCAATTTATTATTCATTATTATACATATTTCCGCATACGATACATGTTGGTTCCGTTGGTAAACAGATAAAACATTATCGTGTTAGCAGAAACTAGCGCTATTTTTAAATAGTGATGACACGTGTATAAGTGATAAGACATAATCTTTGCTCACGTGAGTAAAAATTGAGCGATTCAAAATTATTAATAAGTAATCAGTCAGGGAACTGAGCGTTTAAAGCGTTGAGATGCGCATGTAATTTTGACCAGACTTTTAAACAGTTTGACCAGATCTCGTAACAGTTTGACCAGATCTCGTAACAGTTTGACCATATCTCGTGACAGTTTGACCAGATCTCGTAACAGTTTTGCATGTGTATCTAGATAACCAGCATAAACTAAGCCCTGCCATTAGTGATAGATTCGAAGATGGATAAATTTTAATAGTAAACTTTTGCATTTCCGTCTTTCGAATACAATTTTGAGCAATCAGTTTCCATTAATATCATTACAAAATGGCCGTTAAACCTATTTGGCGATCTCGTAGATTTCAAATTTCCAGTAGGATACTAAATAAAGGTTATCCTTAACAGTCTCAATGATCAGGGAAGTGATATCTCGGCTTCTCTTAGTTTCGGGATGAGATTAAAAAGCCTGGAGAAGAATGTTAATATATTACAGGCGACGCTTTACAAGCTTTCAATCAATAAATATGTTTATAATTTTGTACTATGTAATATATCTTCTACTAAGATGTATGTATATAGTAATCATTTATTGAAGTAATGAGTTTTTGGAGTTTATGATTTGTGTCTCGCGACGTCCTAGGCGCGGCTGAATGCTCTAGCCGCTTCTGGACAGCAGCGTAGGCTGCCCAGACATGCCCAACTCGGGATTATGGGTAAAAACCCATCAGGGGAGGCCTATGTTCTGTAGTGGACGTAGAGGCTGATGATGATGACGATGGGTGAATGCAAGAAAGCCTATAAATCCCTTATATTTTAAATTATTCAAAGGTAAATCAAACAACTGCTAGTTATAAAGACAGGAGACTATCCCTAGTAAAACGTTAATGTGTTTTCCGAGTTACTTGAGAGTTACACTACTTGAGAAGAAATTCGTTTAATACAGCGCATTGGAAACACCTCAGACCAAATGTACATAAGTTTTGCCTTATGCACATTTTTTGTAGAACTTTGTTGTATATGTATAAGTTTTGATATATTTGTGTTATGACTTTATATTTATATTTGTGTTATATTTTTATAATAAATGACATAGCGTTTGGCTACCCTGCCTGATGAGAAGTGCAGATGCTTCCTGTGATGGACCACGCATGCCTACGAAAATCCTATCCACCCTTGGTTTGAAGAGGACTAGGTTATATACTTCCGGAAGCGCCAGACACAGTTAGGGTGTTCCATTCATTGGCCATTCGGATAAGATAAATTAGGATAGAATTAATATTTCATGTAAATTTTGATCGAGAGATCCTGGATTAGAATCTTGGGTTGTGTACTGTTAGATTTTTCTAACTTACATTTTCTAATAGAAACTTCTAGTAGTGGTTCGGAGAGTGGACCTGTGCCCGGTGTATGGCAATAAGCACACCACCTATTCCGTTTCCATGTTACACCGGTTACGCTTGAATTTACTACACTCCTCTGCCTACCCCTTCGGGGATTACAGGCGTGATATTACGTTTTTTGTTATCAAATGACGTCCGGTCTCCTTGATATTTAATATATGCAATAGGCCCCAACGTCTGCTTTGTTAGGTTACGAGCTCCCGCAGAGAGGCGATTGGGTGGACCCAATATTGGAATAATAATATTTGATCCCTAAAATTGTATTTGTATATGAATTTCATACATTTTTCATATTTTATTAAGTACAAAGAACTAAGATTTCAGATGAATGATGCTATTTTATAGGGTGTGAATGTAAGAAGTATATTAATGCTTTAGACCACCAATGCCTCGAGTATATATAGCATTGATGGAACCTTGTGGATTTAGTATTTATTATTATTATTTCATTGTCATGCACGGGCTATTAGAGTGTAAGCAGAGAACACAGAACGTCAAATATTTCCATCGTTACAGACAACTTTATTTTAAATTCATTGCTCTCTTCGCATATGACGTCATAGGAAACATGACATTTCAATAGTAACATTGGTATCAGCTAATAGGTAACAGGACAGAAGGCTAACAATATTTTTCTCCATTGATTATAACGAATAACTACTTTATTAAGTACTTATCTTAAGTACTTATTATCAAAATTAAATTTCTTTATTGGGTTTATTGCTACAAAACATTTAATATAGTGGCTACGGCGGCAAAACTTACATTGATTTATGTTCGAAAGCTTATAATATTGTCCCGAATACATTGTAACAAAAAACTGTCGCGAGTCGTATCAGGAATGTTTTATGTTAATTATTATAAATGAATGTTGGTAAGGGTTATTGTCCATTGCGCGCGATTCGATGCTATCGCGCTTCCGAGCGTCGCGCCGGCTTTATTATGATAATAGCTTTGAGACACGAACCTTATTATAAAAGGCACTTGTTTGTGATCAATCAGTTTTATTTCGTCATGTCCTACCCGAGGTAAGGAATGGGAACGCTCGCTAACAATATAGGTGGCTGTGTTGATGTTATTGGACTTCGTCTTGTTACAACATTTCCTATACGTTCCATTCCAATGGTGAATTGCAAGTGTTTTGATTAATAGACGTTGCTTAGAATTTTAATTTACTTTAAGAAAATTTTAAGGACACATAAATTATTATTTTAATGTAAATTATTTCGAACAAAATAGTGACTGTCAGATAGAGGTCGTTTGAATAACGTCAAATGAATGTCACGTTTGACATTTGACAACGCTTTTGACATTTAACAACGCTTTTGACATTTGACAACGCTTTTGACACTTGTCAACACTTTGGACATTACTTAAAAACTGCAGCTGTTATCGGTGGGAGATTATTAACATTTATTTCGTTCAGTGTATTAGTTAGATTAACATTCAAAAAAATGTTCGTTTGTAATTCCTCCCTAATATATTTTCTTTATAAAAATCCCAAGTCCAACTCCCTTACTCCAAATCCCAAGTTAATGCTCACGGTCATCTAAAGGAAACCGATAGGCGCCGTCGATCAGTTACATGGACAATAGGAGCTGGTAATCTATTCTCGCCCCATCCGTCACTGCGACACCCGATATTGTCACTAGAAACACGCTATACTCTGCTAACTTTTCCTGTTTTATTATATACAACAACGTTCTTTATTACAATTGGACAATACGAATCACAAGTCTAGAGGCATATCAATTCTATAAATAAATTATTATTCAATTGATTGGCTTCTTTATAAATACTTTTGAATCGAAATTTATATCACAGATTTGAGTATTACATAAGGTATGTAAGATATTATTTTTGTAATTATTGTTTGTTTGTAATTTTTATAGCTTAAGACAATTTTTCTTTGCACTCACTATAGATGTATTATAAACCTGGCCTTTGCAGTCTACTGTTATAACATTCCGATCAGCTCTATTAGGCACTATTTCTCCATCGTACTGACGTCTTGAGGGCGACGACCGTTTCTAGGTAAACCGTTGACATATCACAGAGTATTGATCCATAAACGTGTAAGTTCTAAATACGTATTTTAATAAGCGTGATTTCTATTATCGCATTTTTCAATCAACTCGCGGTATCTTCTTTGTAGTCCAACTATTTAAAACCATTAATATGTAACCTATTTTTAATATCTATAAATGTAATGGTAGGATGAAATAGAATATTTTTCGTTCGTATAGTATATTTATGTACCTACTATAAAAATCCAGATGATCAGATGTCTACCCCAGTTTTTACCATCGTCTGAGTTGACCTGAAAATGTTTTTTGACGTTATTTTCATCCAACATTAACAACAATAAAGGATAAATGGACAACAAAATATTTCGTCACAAACAGAACTAAATTGGCGAAGAAAACGATATACATAGATAACATTAAAATTCTATAGACAATATTTAAAAATAATGACGTGTGAAGTCTAGCCAACGTGGCAGACTATGGCCTTAACCCTCTCATTAGTAGAGGAGACCCGTGTTCCAACAGTGGAATGATAAAAGGGTAGGAAAAAACAATATTATATTTCCTCACAAACAGTACCACATAAGCAGAGAAAACGATTTAAAATAACTTTAAAGAACCATACACAGCATTATATTTCCTCACCAACAGTACCACATAAGCAGAGAAAACGATTTAAAATAACTTTAAAGAACCATACACAGCATTATATTTCCTTACCAACAGAACCACATTGGTGAAGAAAAAGTTTTAAAATAACTTTAAAGAGCTATACACAATATGATATTTCCTCACAAACATTTTTGGAGAAAACGATTTAAAATAACATTACGAGTAGAACCAGCATCACATTGGTGAAGAAAACGATTTAAAATAACATTAAAGAGTCAGCTGAGAATGGGTGTGATAGAGAGGAAAGTATTTCCGCCTTATCCCCGCGTGTCGGGAGAAGTGCTCCATTTTCCTCATGTTATCGCGCGTCCGATAGCCGGACGCTTAGTGTGTCTTTTCCTTAGAGTAAAATAAGAGATTTTCCGACAAAAGTTTTCTTTTTCTGATATTTTCGCTTTCTATTAATATACAAGAGTCAATAGTTATTTATTCGCAAGTAACATTACATGTAAAAAAAAATTTAATTAATATATACTAATAATAATAATAATAATAATAATAATAATGATTTATTTTCAGAAAACAAGTTCCATAAACAATGAAACAATAAACAATTATACAAGTTTTACAAATTTTACAAATTTTAAGTGTTAGTAACAAGAGTACAGCTTAACCTATGTTAGTATTAAATGTTGTATTATACGTACTTGCTTGTTGTAGATTTGAACGTAATATTACCGTTTTGTGTACAATAAAATATTTTCCAAGGCCGACTTAGTATCGAAAGTATATTACGATCGAATATAATATTTCAGTAATGTTTAAGACAGAGAGAGAGAGTTGTTATAATTCTTGGAAGTCTTGTTAATTAGCTTCTTACTCTCGTTCTTGATTCGTCATCACCAGTCTCATAACTACCTTTTTATCATTTAATCAAGAATGGGAGACAGATTTAGCCATTATTTCTTGTTAAATATCTACTAACAACACATAGAGCATGGCTGGAAATTTTCAAGGTTTTATCATGTTCATACTAATGTATGTATGTATATACATTTCTCGCAAATCATTGACAAGTTAAACAATCAACAATGCTTTCCTTCAGTAGCACTTGACATATAAACACATGATGATTTATTTATACAAACCTCAATTTTTGATTACTGTAATCATATTCAAATTCTACTCACCGGTAGCCATAATAAGCTCTCAGTTTGACACATTGAGACAAAACAATCGATTGTTTGTGTATGTGGCACGAACATTTGTTATTGGAAGAGTATTTGGCGTTATAAATAATTTATTACTAAAGGATAGAGTTACACAATTGTAACATACGTATGCGAGATATTTTGGCGGGATACGTCACCCGTGCGCGTCAAAAATGTTTATTTTTTACTTACAATGATGCTACTGTCAATGATTTTCGAACGGAGAGGGTTTAGTGCCAGAGAAAACGATTATATTATTGTTAATATTTCTTTATATGTATTTTAATACTGCGCTTTAAGGACGGTGGCGCCATCTATTTAAACTATTGTTATTTAGAAAATAATTTCTTGAATCAAATAATGTACTGGGTCGTGGCCAAACGTGATCTTATCATATGATAAAAAATTTTTTCACTGAAGATCATTTGCTATGAAAAAATACTGCCTGTTGCAAAGCTGCTTGCCTATATTACAAATTTGCTTAAACATACCAAGGTACATCGCGTTTATTTTAATTAAAGTAATTTTGGTTCGACTAGTACTGAGCGCTTTAATTGGTCCTCGACAACTTGCGAGGATGGTTATGTACAAAATTTAATCCATGTAACCTAAATTTGTAATTAGAGAAATTAAAAATCTATTCGTTGTATATTACATCATAGAAATATTCGTTTGCGTCACGGCAAAGTCGCTACAATGTTGTTTTCAGTGACGCATAAATAATCATATACTAAAATAGAAAATGGCCGCCGTTTGTCAATTTTGTACTATAATATCTGTCAATGTAATCGGTGGCGTTTGCTAGACATTTGGAAATTGATTTATTGGGAAATTAAATTTTAAGAGCCATAAATCTGTATCTGTCAATTATTCCAATTCAAGTAGGATTTGTTTTACATCCCTTAAAAAATTTGGTGGGTCTTTCTTTTTGTTTTCTTTTTTTATATTGTTCTAATTCTTTCCCTCGTAGCGTTATTATAACATAAAATCAGCATAAAAACACATTTTAATTTTGTTGAAGCCTTTTTTGAATTTTTTGCTCTAAAGAATAAAAATTTGACAACGTTATTATATATAATTTATATTAGTTGAAAAAATTAGGGGATGAAAAAAATTCATCAGGATTGAGCGACCTAGGTTGTTTTGAAATTTCCTCATGTCTACATTTAAAAACGTCTAAGCTTGCAAGCTTTAATTGCTGTTTTTACTACTCAAGTATGTCTATTTTTACGAATAAACAGTCATTCGAAAATTGGCTGAATATTTGGAATTTTTCTTAACTCTTAAAGGTTCCACTAGTGTATTATTTTTGAATTTTATGGTACCAGTAGAAAAAATGTATTGTAAAACGAATATAGAAACTGATATGAATCTGAAGGTACTTTGATATTAAAATTGGTTTAATTTTACAATAGAATAGAAAAAGAATATAAATAAATGATCTGTGGCTTTCATTAATCCTATTTATAAAATCATCACGCAATATTTCTGATATGCTAATATGATGAAAAATAACTGATAAGTCTAGATTTAGACTTTAGCTTTGTTATTTTCTTTTATTCTATAGTGAGACGTATAACGTACTCGTAACTGGTAAAACGTTTGGCTGTACTCACTTCTCTAATGTTATGTTAAATTTCAGCTTTCAACTCTGAGTGGTCTGGGCTTTCAATTATTACGAACATGTGTAATTTATCAACAAATTATATGCCTTTTTATGATTAAATTTTAATTTTTAAAATAAAACAATTAAACATCGTGGAAAAACTTACATTTCTCAGATATTAATGTAAGATTCTTTGAGATACGTGAAACTTGCCGTCTTATTCTGTACCAGTGTATGATATGTATGATATGTATACCCTCCGTTTTGAAATTCTGGGAAGAAATCCTTGTTCAAACTACGACATTATAAAAGGACTGTTGATGATGAATATCGTATAATAACTGACGCCGACAGCCAATCACCAACATAAGTTTTGGTATAAATTGCTTTTATACATAATTAATTATAAAATTAACTCTCAAATTAAATCTGATTTAGTATTTATTTTTATCCTTAAAAAAGATTTAGTATGTACTAGGTTATAGGTTATAGGCTAGGTTATGTTAGGTTATAATCAAAACCATCTTGACGAAAATCCGTCTTCATGGAAAAGTTTTCACTGAGCCGTAGTGGTTACTCGGCCCTGTTACAAAATATTCCAGTATAAAGAAGTTTGTATATAAATCGGAGTTTTATTTGTATTTTATCTTGATTGTGTTTGACTATTTAGTCCCAAAGTTTTCATACTGATGTTAATACAAAATCGTGGGAACATGAGCGTAAAATATTAAAGGTAATTCGAACGAGTGCTGGGCAGCCCCTAACAAGAAATTTATGAAATTAAAAGATTCGCTCGTTCACGCAAGAGGGCTTTTATGTAATATTTCTTGACCTTTGGTTACGAGAAATTGCTGGGCGTGAAATTTTCATCAAATAAATGCTATTAACATCTCATTGAATTAATCAAAATATGGGGATTTTTTTTGTATATCGGTTTTAGACTATGCTGTTTTCGAGATGGAGGTAATCTTTCGTGAACTAAAAAATAATAATAAAAAGAGTCAGCCTATTTAATGGCAAATGAAGAAGAAAAGGTATGAGTTAATTTTATTAGTAATTTCTTTTTTAAGTATTGTAGACTTAAACTATATTTATAAATATAGTACTTGGCGCAGGCGATGCCAGAAGCCGTACTCTGCGATCCCCCTCCATTTCTACGGTACAGCGAAACTTACATTATTTTACTTAAAAATCTTTACGGTTTACAATATGTCTGTACATAGAAAAAGCACGTCAGGTAGAAGGCTAGATATATTTGGGATTCAGTATCCCCAGCCTATCCCGTATGAAACTTCGCGCGACGATATAGTAATAATAATATGCCATCAGCCGTTATGAAGGACAAACAAGAGTTTCAATACATAAAAACATTGTTAGCTTTGTATCTGTTTCGCAAGAATGTAGAGGATAATGATGTAAATATTGTGTTTCCTGTAAATACCTAGCTGCGTATCCAGTGGCCGGCCGCGCATCGTAAACAGTTAATTGGTGATAAAAGTTCGTAATTGGCGCTGGCTATCGGCCGCGCTAATGAAACCGAATTGCGGCGTTACTGGCGCTGGTCGCACTCCTAACGATCTGCACCATATCTGGGTGCTATTATATGATTCTGTTATACGTAGAGCGTTTTGAATGGTTTAAATAGAAAAAGAATCCGTGATAGCCAACGTAACGATCTAAACCATACTTTTATACGATGCTGTTGTATGTAGAGCATTTTTAATATTTGAAATAGAGAAAGAATCAGTGGTAGCTAAGGGGTCTAGAATTCAGCATCCAACCTCGGTCTGGGGTACAAATTTGTTGCACAACATTTTATTAATATGTGCGTTTTATTATACCATCACGCCAGGTGCCTTACAGGGCATGAAAAGGGAACTGAGTGATATACATATATCACTATTTTTACAGACCTGACGTGCTTCTTCTAGATTTATCAGTTTCTTCATATATGCACGCTGGTTTCGGAGACTTTTGAAACCTCTATCAGCGAATATCTGACCGATATGGTCAAGATAATTGAGTCTTGGTCTCTTTCGGAATCTGCATCCACGTTTTAAATTCACAAAAAACGGTTTGCATTCTTATATCCGGTTAAGATAACTGTTTTTTTAATTAGAAGCAGCAGACATTCAATGTCAAATGTCCTCGAAGTGTCTCTGCGAGGCCAAATTTACTTAATGTTAAATAAAACTCATTTCAAATAGACCCACTGATTGGACTGAAAGTTGGACACATAGTCTTATTTGAAAGTCAGATTATCTGCTTATTGGCATAAAAATGCATGCAAAAAAATTTATTGCCGATACATAATATCCCGTATGATAGTAGAAAGTCCTATCGTCTTCATAATATCTTTATTTAGAAATCACTACGACTATCAAGTATAAATATTTTCGTGTTTGTTTCAATTACAGCATATACCGATTTTTATGGACGGCAATGACCGTTTAATAATACTTACTATATCAAATCCATGGCGCGCACCTCTTTACAAAAGTGCGTTTTAAATTTAAATATCACTTGCTAACGGTGAAGGAAAAC
>DWED01000468.1:0-11221 GCA_018245795.1 Protelbella ruficauda | reverse complement strand
CGATACGTGTAGAGTTGAAATGGGGCAGACTGTGACGTGCGATGAAGCGGCAAATCTGATTTGAAAATATGCTTTTCGTTAACTTCTTACTGTACTTACTATTGGTTCTCTTTCTCGACGCTGTAATCATTCCACTGTTGGAACGCGGGTCTCCTCTTAGAATGAGAGGGTTAAGGCTATAGTCTGACACGCTGGCCAAATGCGGGCTGGCAGACTTCAAACGCCTTAGAATTTTTTTTTGTAAACTCTAAGATGTAGAGGTTTCCTCACGATATCTTCCTTCGCCATTATAACAAGTGATATTTAATCTAAACAGTTGGTCACCATTCATTAACAGAAATAAATTAAACCAAGGGCAATAGAAATATGTCAGGAGCACTCATCTCAAAAAATATTTTTTAAAAGTCCAGAATTGTCCCATTCTGTTGTACTTTTGAACATTTTACTGCGGTTATGTTTAAGCCTACGGTGAATATTGTCTGTCAACCTTCAGTTCGCTAGCGTGGCAGATTATGGCCTTAACCCTCTCATTCTAAGAGGAGACCCGTGTTCCAACAGTGGAATGAAAAAAGGATCAAGAAAAAAAGAACAAGAGAATTTACTGTTAACATTTTTAATCGATTTCTACTTGGGTTATTATCTAGAAATTTATCAAAAAGTAATTGTCAAGTACTTCGAAATATCGCTAGTATATCTCTAACTTATAAAGGGTATAGTATCGATATCAGATAGGTCTACAAAGTTACAGACGCAAATAAAAGTTAGACAAGAAAATAATTAAACGGACTGAAAGGAAACATTGGACGCAAGCCATTTGTAATTGAAACCCATTGAACGGCTGACGCCGAATTGCTGATTCGTCACTCTATTTCAGCTTCTTGTGTCGTTGTGTTTAGTAGACGTGGAATATCTAAAAATACTTCTAGAGTTCTATCATCAACATCATCATCATCATCAGGCTATCTCAGTCCACTACTGGACATAGGCCTCCCCCAAAGAGCGCCATCGCGTTCTAGAGTTCTATATTTTAGATATATATACTAAAATACATTGCATTCGGTGATTATTGTGCAATAATTCTAGCTTAATTTAATAACAGTGAGTATCCGAATAGCAAAGTTGGTAAAATTAACTATAAACGTTACAATTTCATTTGGTGCTAAAACTATTATAATAATACAAAATTTGAAAAAATATCTTTGCATTTTTACTCTTCACTCTATTGTATGTTGTCCTCATTTTAGTAATTTAAACGTTCTAAGAAGTTTATTATAATTATCCTACAATCTAAATTTGTATATTGCGACGACCTGCCAACGTACTCGTAACAAGTAATCTAGGAGTCACATGTTAGGTCATGGTGCGTGTATTATAATAAAAATATTATAATAAATAAATGAATACTGCGCTGTATCTAAGCTAGGTTCTATATTATTAAAATGATAATTCTTATGAATGTGTAAAATTATTCATTAAATATGTGATGTAAGGTTGGTAATTAAATGGATTTGAGCCCGCTGCATGGCAATAGGCTCACTACCTATTTCATACTGGGACGTAAACGTTGCTGGTGACACGTGGGAGTGTTCTACACTCTTCTGCCTATTTCTTTAGGGATTATAGGCGTGATGTTACGTACATATTAATTAAATATTTTCACATAACAAATTTAAACTTCATAAAATGTTCTTTCATCGTTATTAACGTATTTAAACGATCAGTAATTCAAATATTCCGTTGTTAGGTACAAACATTAAACATGATCTTCCTGTTGCTAACGTTTAGTACGAGAGAGGTTTTATTTCGTCCTTTAGACCACGATGTAGACAGACAGAACGCGATCGAATTGTCCAAAGGCTATACGAAATTGCTGAAACTCGTCTCTATTTCGGCTTTGTCTCTCGTTATCAGCAGTCGTATGACATAATACAAAGGGTATTCCAATAATGGAATTTAGGTCTTTCACACGATTCAAAGGAATGTCGTTAAAGTAAAGGAAGTTTAGAAGTAGTTTTAGTAACAGTTGTAAAAAATTCATCAATTTAATACATCAAAAATGTACTGGACTAAAGATTGTATATGTACTCGGTATGTTTTGTATGGAAGCAGATTTGTAATAAGTAGACATTGTATACTTATATTTCCTCTGAAACAAATTAGCGAATCATAATGGAACGCTCGTAGCACTGACGCGGTAGGAGATCGCAAAGGTTCTGTGACGTTACGCAACGCCGGGCGCAGTCTCTTCATGGATGGTTGGCCGCTAGTTGATAATTTTCACGAGCATTGTCGTAGTTCGGAGGGCACATGTATCAAGCGGCACTGGTTACATATGTTACAGAACAAGCAACCTTTACACAGGCTGCAAGACGGTTTGAACATATTGCCAATAGATAGGTTCGTGCATTTTTGTTACTTTACACATGGTGAAATACGTTTTCCCTCCAGATCCGTGCTGTGTCATAGACGAAGCAAGCGATCAGGAAACGCTGCAAATAAAATAATAAAAAGAACACGAACATTTATGTCCCGACCTTCAGACTGAAATTTGTAAATTCGTTCAAAAATTTATTTATTTAATCTCCTCCAGGGAGTGACAAAATGACAGCTCTGCGAACCTTTATCAGAGTATGACAGCCAGCTAACTCGGGAGTTCAGACTTCTTCGAACAGTCCAGATTGACTTTATTATTACACGAGGAAGAAAAGCTTCGCTTATGTTAACATCATAGAAAGGAAAATGAGGGATACTTACCCTTAACTGCTCCCCATTAAGAACACAAAGGACGTCGATTTTTCAAAAAGTACATTTTGTAAGACAAACATAATTATATATTATAATTCTAAAAAGCTAATAAAACAGCTCTGTTGAAATTTTTTATTAAGAATCAACAATTCTAATGATGATGAAATAATCAGTGAAACTCGGCATACAATCATAAAGTCACCAGCAACGCTTATAAAATAGTAAATAATTATAAAGTAATGAAAGTAAATATTTCGTCATGCATAAGGTTATTTAGAAAGTTACTGAGTTTGGCTTTTAATAAACCAATTACCGTTCTGCCGTACAAGGTTAATAAGTAAAATATTAATTAATTGCATGTTATGACGCTGTCACGCTATACCAACATTAACTTGTTAATCATGATAACTAGTGGCGTGATTTTTGAAGGATTGTGATCAATTATTGCATCCGGAATCGAAGTAATACGCCCTTTATTAATAAAAAAAAATCTATGTACAGTACAATTACAAGTGTGTTATATACGGAAGTAGGAACTCCTGGCACCTTTCAATTGTAGAGATAACCTACCAGTGATTCAGTTGTTGGGCAAATTTAGATTGGGGGGGGGGCTTCAGTTAGTGGAACACAATTTTAACTCAACGAATATATAGGAGTTTGAGGAATAAATATTACTGATTATAAAGGTTAAGAAAAAAATTGTGGGAAACTCTTACTCCTTAGTGTTCTACATAATATACTCTAGGATGTGACAAGTTTACCAGCCCCTATACCATCAGCGTAAAAGTCTATAGTTTTCTCATTCTTACAGTGGATCCATGTTCTCTTGCAGGTTGATAAATGGTCTGAGGATTATGATGATAAGAATCACGGCAGATCCCTTACGGGGTAGGCAGAGAAAATCGAATACCAAATATCTCTATTTTTACAGACGCTACATGGTTCTTAATGGTTAAGACATGACAAATTTTAATACATTGGTTGTAATATCCACAGAGTGTAACTTACACAAAATGTTATAGTCTAGTTTTTAAAATGATAAATTATCGACAGTTATCTTAAGACATTCATAAAGCAACCTACTAATTGGTCTCACGTTTTATATATTCCTCTACAACTGCTTTCTTGGACGAGCCCGGATACAACTGCCAAAGTGTTTGGGAGTGCGCATGCATGCAGTGTTAACGAAGCCCGTTGCTGTCATTTTCATTAAAAACTTTTTTACGAAAAACCTAGCAGTTTCGGCTATGAGCGCGAATACGAAATGGCAGATCAAGATTTACCATGGAATAATACCATGGAATTAGGTGTCACAATACACATTAAGTGTATACTTATAGATATTTGTATGTATATACCTACAGTTAAAAAAACTGTTTATATCTTGGCAAACTTCATTAATACGCAGACAATTTATCTCGAAAATATAGCATATATACATATGTACGAGCCTGACAATTCAAACGTTTAACTCAATATTATGGGTTAAAAATGTGAAGCTCGTATAAGCCAACGCTTACTAGAGATTATCCAGCAACAAATTTGTCACGAGCACCGTACAACGTACGAGAGCAGAAAAAAAAACCTTTCAGTTCAAAGAGTTAAGTTCGTTCCAGAAATAAAATAAAAAGTGTTCTAACATGTCACCCTCGGTTAAGCTCCGGACAGCGTATTCATCAACGCCCTCTAGTGTTCATTCATCATTGATGACCTTACATCAAACCCCCGACCAAACCGTAGCTTTACTTTTATTCAGTACATTGCTTCTTTTGTACAGTACCACGGCGGCAAAAACTTTGATTACTCAGCAATGGATTATGTGAAAGTTGTAACATATTGTAGTTTCCGCCAACGATAGAAAGTAAAATATGCCGGGGCTTTTGCAGCCATAAACCTGTCAGATGAAGTGAAGGCGAATTTCCGGGTGCTGTGATGTGATTAATCTAAGCTGTTGTTCAGGATTCTGCTGGTGGTAATTAAAAGGTCAATAAAACGTGCCGTTAATTTAAATTGGATTTGAACAGCAACTGTTTAATATTTTCATTTGTTTTTTATTTTATTTAAAGGTAACCATAGAATTGTCCATGTTCTCTAAAGTGTTTGGAGTCTGCCACATCGACACTAATCCATCATGGCGGTCCACGGCTTTAAACCCAACTAATTTGGAAAGCAGACCTGCGTCCAACAGTGAAAATATGATAAGACAATTTTTTGTGTCGGGGTGAAACCTTCACAAGGTGCTCGGTACTTAAGCTAAACTAAAGTTTTTAAACTAAAGACGCCCGTAATTTTGTAAAGAAATAGTTCCGCGCCAGGATTTCTACCCTAGATCAAAAGCAAGTGAGACCGAATATTAAACCTAGAATATTACAAGGTTGTCATTGCTTGGTAATATTTTTATAATATTAACCATTATTATTAACAGTAACTATTGTATAATAAAATTTTAATTTTCTTATCTTTTCATTCATTTACTGTTTTAATGCAGTTCATTAAATTTAATGTCGCTATTATTTGATACATAAAATATGGTTAGATAATCTTCGGTCCAACCGGATGTCCATCGACAACTCTCGTCTTTTTATTTAAATGTAAGTACATGAATTTTTGTTTGTTTTTAACAAAAGATTCGTGCATGGAATGCATTAAAACTGAGCAGGGCTAATACTCCCATGAAGTTGAAATATTAATTAAGCACCACTGGAATTTCTTACGCGCCAAAATATGCTGGAAAGAACTGGGATAATAAGATTGAATTAATAATGTAGGTAGAAACAAAGCTCAAGAGACACTCGACCCCTCGGAAGGGATTCACAGAAATGAGAAATGAGAGGTTCTTTGAGAACAATCTAAAGGGCTTCGTTCATCATAGCAATAGAAAGATGGGCAGGTTATTATTTATATAAATAACAGTGATTCACACTGTGTATATCAAGTTCGTCGACATTCTAATGTGATTTTCTAACATAGGAGTGATTAATCAGGAAACTAATGTAATAGTTTCATAAGGTGAAAAATATGGATGTCAATATGTTCCTAAATTGTTTTCCAGTTACTTGTTTCTTTTATTTATTCGTTTGTTTCATTCATTTTCTTTACGAAATTCACCATCCCTATAGCTTCTTACATCTCAGTCTGCCAAATGGTCATTTTCATTATAGCAAACTATACGGCATTTGAAGAATTCTCGAATCTAAGAACATATGTGTCATCATCTGTCTGACAATATGAATCAATTTATCAATTCGCGTTAGTAAATTAGAATTATCATTGAGATTTGTGTTTTGAAAAGTATTTATATATAGTGTTGAGATAGATGCGACAAAATATTGTCCATTGATCACGTTGCAGGTTTGATCTTCTTTTGGGCGATGTTACGATCGTTTTTATGTATCTTATGCAAGGTTGAAGTGTTTTTTCTTCACAGTGGATAAAGTTAGAAATGTATAATATGAAAATGGAAAAACAATTTTTTCAACAGACACTTCAAAAATATGTTTTTACTAACACTTCAAATTACGCTGTAGCTCAACAGCTGTGGTTAATGTTACCGAATATTGTCCAAGGACAAGCTGTGAACATTTTATGCATAACATTACAGTCAGTAATAACATTTTATGAACGTTGTCCAAAGTTATTACCTAGTCAATTGGCAGTTTAGTATTGGTTTCGTAACATGTAGTGTCCTTCAATGATGTTACTACTTTTCTTAGTACTAATTCACATGCTGTATGTAGCTATCATAAAGTTTTTTTAATTTTTTCTACATTTGAAACACTTTTTCCATACTCATTAACTTTACAATTTTTTGTCTGCATAACGGTACAATGACCATGGGGTTTTTACAGACAACGTCATTTATTGTGCAGTATAAGTAGACATTTTGTTACAGTAATAGAATTAAGTCCTTCCTATTTATAAAAGTGTTAATAACTTTTATTAATATTTCTTTGTAATTAATGAAACACTTTTGGAACCGGCACTCCATCAGCGTGACAGACTACGAGCTTAGCTCTTCTCATTCTGAATGGAGAACGATGTTGAACAGTGCAACTTTCAAAAGGGTTGATAATAATGATGAAACATATTTGCTCATGTAAAAAAACATAACGTCATTTCAATTTTTCTATAAAAATTTATGAAATAAAAATGTATAATATATGTTATATTGTAAAAACTCACATAATAATTTTACTATCAGACGAGTGTCGCCGTCTGATCCCTACTTATGTAGATCAGGCACATCTCCGTACCGTAGCTCAGCTCAGGGCTTGTACTGCAATGACACGGGTACCTGCGGCGGGTTTCGACCTCAATTCGATACATTCGGAATCCATTCAGCGCAGATCCTGTCACAAACATTGTGTGACTTCACGCTCTGAGACGTTTCCTTTGTTGATTGAAACTTTTCAATACGTTCGGAGGAAATGACTATTGAATATGTATCTCGGGTGGCTTGCAAGTTTTGATAAGTTAAATCTAATGTAGTGTGTTTTCTCAAGATGTTATTCAACGAACACAGAAGGAGTAACTCAGTATTCCTCCAGTGAATAAAATGTACCGTGTAGGTTTCTTTGCAAAATTATTACAGAATTAAAAAAAAAAATAATGGTTGCAATAACTTCACAGAACTAAACATGTATCTACATGTATCTACATGTTACTTAATATAGTAGACATAAAAGTGTAAGTAATCAAACAAGAACAATTTTGTTACTGATCAGACATACTTTTCATCAATAACATATGTATAAAATACGAAGAAAATCAATTATTATTATTATTCCTTGATATGTACAATCAGGCAGAAAGTTAGATTTTTGTTTGAAGGAAACAATAAAAGGTAATACGTTGAGTCGGATATTCCATATTTATTCACCTTATGTTAACGTTTGAGAATTATTGTATGTTTACCGCAAAATGCTCTCAACGGCTTCGAGCCAACAGGGCGACGCAATAAAAGAAAATGCCGAGTTAATCTGGCTCGCGAACTAGGTTAACTGGCATTAATCTTTCGCTGAAGTTATCATCAGTATGCCTCTACGAATCTGGAATATTTTTATATCCAATTCTACAAAAGGATTGCTTTGTAGTTTGTAAGTCTGTATTTATTATATTGTTCATTAAATTCGCATATCTTGAATAGTTAATCAGATAACAGCTAATAGGGAGTCAAACGTACCCGAAACCGATGTGCATGTATGAAGTGATGAATCAAGTCTAAGTTTTAAACCTGAACTGATTTTAGTATTACATAAAGAAGATTGTAAAGCCGTTACCTTTAAGCAGCTCAATGATTATTATTTTGAAATCTTTCTAAATCACCAGATAACAGTCCAATCAAAAATAAATATCGCGTTTACGTTTCTGCAAATAGAAATAATTATGTCAAATAGTGCAGTTAGAACATAGTAAGGCATGTACCTACAAATTCAACATTGAAACTATTCGGGTACCTCCGATGGACAGAAAATTTTCACTATCTCTGAAGCTCACGTTCTCATTCACTGGAAAGGAAAAGGCTCCGCTTAATTCCTCTCCCGGAATACTCGTATATAAGCCAACAAAACAAATCCCTCTCGTGGGGATTTCCACCACACCGTGTGTATGGTAATCAAAGTATTGTTAACGCTGAAGTTCCAATGGCTGCATAAACGAAGCCTCGCTGAACAGGTGTCTGTGCAGCGTTGGTACGATTTAATTAATTTCACGCTCCGCATTGTTTTACGCGACTCGAGCGAACGAAATGTAAGCAATGTGAAACAATCCCGGTGCAAAGCTTACCTTCCAACATACGCTTACTTAGTAAAACGTTTTAATAATCAAAATGTACGCGAATAGTCGATAAAATATCGATATGGTATTCGGTTTTTGTTGGTGTATTGCGTAACTGTCTGCCAACCCGTATGTGGCCAGAGGGGCGGACCACAGCCTTAACTCCTTCCACTCTGAGAGGAAACTCATTTCCACTAGTAGAATTATAAAATAAATGCGTTTTATTTCAATTTTTTTTGGTTTTATCATTATGTACATTTTAATGTATGTATGTATGTATGTACTATTATTATTTTCACCTTGCGTATAAATGTATAGATAAATTGACCAGTCGATCGGTTTTTTTCTAATGAGATTCAGTACATTTTTTAACAGTAATTCAGTAAAATTTTTTTTTAAATTATCTTTTTATAACAACCAGAAACTATTATTGTACGAAAAAAAAGACAATTCCAATGTTCTAATCGAACTGTTTATGCGCAGTACGTTTTTACAAATCAAATAATAACAAACTGCGTATAAAGAGAACGGTACACTACAAAAATGTATTGTAAATAAAAATATTATAATACACTTTGATACGAGACATACTCTTTGTCATTACAGTAACAACTCTTTTATTTTGTAGTTGATCTGCAGAGGCGTGTCATCTCTGGAGCGTGAAACGTGGAACATGACAGCGTCCTCTATTAAGGTTGAACGTCATTTATTTCCCACGTTCGTTCCTTCATTCTTTCTAAATTGGAACTTGTCGCTGGGAAAGCGGGTCATCGAAAAAAATGTGACAGCCCGTCATACGCACAATCGTCTGCGCCGGCAGCCATCTTGAGAAATGTTGTGCATTAACCAAATAAGTATTTTAATGCTGTGTGCAAAACTGCCGCCGTTGTTATGGAAACATTAGATTATATTGAAAATAATAGCTAATTAAACTTCAATGAAGCTAACGTAAAACCTTATCTTTATAGACCCAGTTAGATTGTAGTCCAGCTTATTGATATAAGACAGCATTGATGCTGTGGACAGGATTTTTTTGTAACCTAAGAGTTTATAGTAAAAATATCTTGGAAATATTTCATATAGCCATCTGATCGTAAGTAAGATAGAGACAAGGCTATGATAACCTGTCAGGTGATGAATTCCCATCACTGAACATTTTTTATTTTGCCTTTTTCTATTAATTTTCTGTTATAACGTAACGGCACAACACGTTTTATGTCTGAAGCTTAAAGCGCGGGAAACGAAAGCTGGTCGTTTAGCACATGTCATTTGTCTTTTCATTTCCGACACTCCTAAATTGGATCTGATGATGTAGAAAGAAATGGGTCCTCTTTAACGACAAATGTTCTGCGCCGTCAGTACATGTGACGTCAAGCCCGGGGGAGATGGACGCCGCAAACATGAATTTAGTTGTTAGTTGTTTCATTGTATCTCTAGTAATAAACTATACCTATAAATAAAATGGTAGTCGTTTGCCGTTGAGCGCGCATCACGCAAAAACATCTTTATAAATTTCGATAATTCTTTCAGGTATATTTCTTAGAAATTTAGTCCTTATAAAAAAAATTACTATATCTTCATTTAATGTAAAATTATAAAAGTTTCCGCCAACTACATTATTGGCGATTTTTCACATTAGCAAAGTATAATGTAGCCTTAAATATTTTTTATGTTTTCTTCTCTATATACATATATTTAAATTACAAGTATATTATTAATATCATAAACAACGCAGACGAAGTCGGGCGTATCAGTTAGTGTCTTTTAAAATAGTTTACCTACAAGCAGATACTTGTTAATCACACAGGACAAATGCTCAGGCGATAATTTGACGTGGATTTCAACGTCCGTCAAAAAAGATTTGGTTTGAATACGTCTGGGAACACGGGCCACTAGCGATTCATAGCGTTACAAGACTCACTTAGGAATAGATTCAACACTCAGCTTATCAAACGCCTCCCTGAAGTACGAAGCTTTTGTCATATATTTACATAGAATAAGCATTAGCATTTCTTTAGAATATCAACTGAGACATAATATTACAATACTATTAGTACACATTTTACAAAACAAAGACGGTAGCGGTAACTTCAATAACTTGTAATGAAAATAAACGTGCGAAATATTACGCGATAATATTTTTAAATAAAAAAAAAGAAAAGAATGATTTCAAATTAGAATGCCTCGAATAACATAAAGAAAACTTGACTTCTCAAACTGTAAATCAGCCCGCGGAAAGCGAACTCACTCAAATCGCTGTAATAATACTTTACGCTATATTTTCTTTTAGATTGCCAGCGAAATATAAATCGCTTTCAAGAGAGTTACGGCGCGAATAACTGAAATAGTGCTATTTCTTTGAGAATCAGCACTTTAATTGACTCACTTCACCTTAATGTTGATACGATACCAGGTGGACACTTTTTTAGGTACAAATATTTTAGTTGGTTTCTAGGACCTCGATGGGGCCGTAATGAAGCTTCATTATGCTATATTGTACATTAACTTTAAGTATCATGACATACCTACATGGTAGAACAAGACATTTGACATGATTGCAGAGTATTGAATAAAAAAAAACATAACGCCTATAATCCCCGAAGAGGTAGGCAGAGGAGTGTAGAATCATCATCATCATCATCATCATCATCATCATCATCATCATCATCATCATTATCATCATCATCATCATCATCATCAT
>DWED01000467.1:0-11227 GCA_018245795.1 Protelbella ruficauda | reverse complement strand
AATCCCATTATAATATTATAATTCGATTGAGGATAGTAAAGGCTAAGACTGATCTGCCCGTAGCGCTTCGACGGGCGATAACGCGAACTGACGTAATCGCTGCCTTGCCTGAGCGGTGACGCTGATGCGTTCTGAATCTAGATCAATCGGTAAGGGAACGTAGATAGCGACCTGAAATGTGGACTCAGATATTTATGTTAACATTAAGGTGAATATTAAAGCAAAACGTAACATCACGTCTGTATCTCCCTAAAGAGGTAGACAGAGGTATCGTACACTCTAGGGTTTCACCAGTTATGTTAACGTCCCTCGATTAAACGGGGGTGTGCCTAATGCCATTTACCGGGCACATATCTGGACTCTTAGCGACTACTTGGAATTTCAAGTTAGAAAAACCTAATAGTAATCGAAACGGAGATCGAACCCAGAACCTCTTGGCCGCTCGACCAACGAGCTAGTCGCATATATTAATCGTATACATATCAGTCTGAAATTAAATATTTAGTTTAATTTATTCCTACTAATATTCTAGCTTGTAGTTCAGAATACAAAAATAGTTTAAACTATCATGCTCTGAACTACCTCATTCAGTCAATTGATATAAAATGTGCATTATACAAAAGGAAATCAATATATTCATACGACTACGTAGTATTGTGTAGTGTAAATATACTCTTATACTGATACAATACTCGAGATCAATTCGTTGATAAATACCTATTGTCGTAGATACTAGAGTACCGCTACCCCAGAGTACATACTCGAGAGACACGATGTAATGTGACTGATAAAACAATAAGATTCGACTAACCTTGCTCAGGCCGCACCGAAATATACTTTGTTCGTTTTCTTAGAACCGTACCTGCCCTTGTTTAGGCGGCTGTCACTTGGGAGCTTGGTTACACTTTGTTATGATAAAGAAAGTTGAAGAAGAAATAATTTGATCAGTACACTCACTTTGTATGAATACGTCCGATTGCGGAGAGAAATAAAATGGATTATATAGGAACGCACTAAGGCAAATTACTTTTATTTCTACGACCTTGCAGTCAAATTACTTTTATATAACTTGAAACCTGGACATGACTTTCCACCTTTATAAAGTGTACTCTTCAAAGCTTTAAAGAGTTGGTGACAATATTGACGGAAATATCCATACGTTGCGGTCCCGTTACGATGGACCACCGGCTGTGAAGAAAACATCACTTTGATAAACTGAAGTGACTTTCCATGAATAAAATTGATCCAGTTTTATAGAAGACTAATAGAAAATGTCGTCTAGGTTGTTTCAGAGAAATCCAGATGAAACATATTCTATCATCAAAGCGATGTGTGTAAAATTCCTTTCACTTACATTTCATTTCATTGTGTCATAAATAAAAAGAGATCAAAAAACCTTTCCAGAATGTACACTGAACAGAAAAAGTGATTAGTAGGTTGTAATCAAGAGCGCGGATTACAAGACATGTATTTTTTTAATTACTCATATGTTGTCATAGCCTTCGATTTGACTGTTAGTTAATCAGCAGTTATGAACCGGGCTTGTCTCCAAACCAATAGTCCGATGGCAATGAAGAAAAAACATAAACAAAATAATTCCCATAAACAAATTTAGTGATGAAATAATGTTTCCTTTGAATTTTATTTTTGACGTACCTATCGTGTTTCAATTAAAAATATAAGATTGTACTGATAACAATCTTTATTAACGACCAATATATCATTATCCCTGAGATTCCACTAAACTAACATATAACTTTTGTAGTTCAGTGACCTAAGGCTACTACCACACGAGATAATGACATCTTGTAATCCACAAATTGGTAGTCTGAATTGGTTTTGCTAATAGCAGTACTTTAGTAAGGCGTCGAACTGAATAGGTTGGAGTCTAAGGCACATAATTAACTCCGATCATCTAAATTCAACTGTAACTACACAAATAGTGTTAATGGGTAATAAACACCAGGATGGTAAATTAAAGTATTTAAAGCTACAAACTGATAGTCAGAAAGTGCACCAGGCAGTATACATACCGTCTTCTCCGTGTTTAATGAGTGACCTGTTATTCTTTTGGACAATAAACTTGAATTCTATACTCAAGGTTATGGGTTCGATTTCTACTCAGGGCAAATACTTATGTAATAAACACATATACTCCTTCTATGGGGATATAAAAGTATATATGTACATTCTGAATAATATGGTCTATAAGTAAGAAGTAAAATCTGAAAGTTCTGAGTTCAGTGAGATGGCCCATGTGTAAGCCCCCTAAGGGTCACGTATGATTGGCTGTTCGAGTAATTATTGCCTGCCCAAACGAGTTCCTTAAGGCTTTATATGTTTGCATAGAATTTGGAAACGTGGTTAATTAACAGAATTGTTTTTCATCTATTGCGAGACACACCCAAATATGAGAGCTTCGACGGCCATAAAAACCATAAAACCAACGAAAGACACTTGATTAATGTTTAATTTTAATTCTTAGTTAATTGCGACAGTCGATTTCTTATATATCCATGGTAATATAAAAAATGATAAGTGTCTAGTTTTGGGACTGATTGCTTTGTGCCTGATATTGAACGTGTTGCACCCTTCTGCCATATTTCGAATACTCAAAGAGAGCGTGGGATGAAAATCCAAATTTCATAGTATTCAACTTTATTTGACCGGTTTTAAGGAAGTTGAAAAACTTAAATACATACGTATATACATATCGTCTCGCCAGGTCCCTCACGGGGTAGGCAGGGAGCAAGGAGGACGATATACCTCTATCCCTGCAGACCCGCGGTGTTTCTTCCATATTCATCACTCTATACAAAATCATTATAATTTAGAAATTTTAATCAGGCAGTCATAAGTAAATTTTCAAATGAAAATCTATGAAACCAACATTTAATAAAAAAACCATTCAGGGTTTTTACGTCAAAAGTGCATGTGACGATTTATTTTATCAAAGTTCAACCATTAACTACTCGTATTTGCTTGAACTTTCGTGCTCAACTCCGTGCACAAGTTTTAAGCTTTAATATTCTGTTCCTCAACAAAACGGTTATGCCCAGAAGCGTCGGAAGCGTTCCTTAAATAAAGACGCCGAGCGCACATAGACGTTCAAATTGCCTAGATGTGTCCAAATCGGGCTCCGGGCAGCGATGTGAATAATTTCATAGCCCATCAAGTCGCCAGGAGCGGAGGAATGTGTGGTGTCACGACTTTCCAACGTACATAGATATATAAATACTAAAAGTGACTACTTGCTAACGATATTTTATATATATAACAATATTTTAATCTTTAATAGTTCGTAATAGCATGATTGGCAGATGCATTTAGATCTCGCGCCTAATAGAAGTTTAACAGTGAATGTTCTTTTAGTTCTTAGGGAATTCTGAAAAATATATAAGTAAAGATTTCTTCGATTATAATATGTATGTAAATGACGTAAATGACAAATTTAATTTACAAAAAATACAATGTATGTGTTGATTGTAGTGAGTCAGATATTAGGTTTGGAGCAACGGCATTTTTTAACTCATCTTATTATTTTCTGCTGCATTAATCAATATGTTTCAACACGGGAATGTTTTTAAATATACCCATAAGTTAAAACCAAGTTAAAAAATCGAAACAAATTAGTACAGATAAAAAACTAGTTCTCTCACATTTGATTTATTTCTCATAATGTCCTTAACGAAAATTAATATAGCATCATTATAGTATCCCACTCTGTGGACGCGAACGGACATCGTATCCGGCGCCAGATTAATGACGCCCCTTATTGCTTTCTGAAGCTTTTCCTCATAGTATTCGGACTAAATATATACGAAGTAATTTCTAGTATAGCTTAACTTGAATTCTACAAGATCATAGCAGGTATAATTCAACGAATAACTGTAACACGTAACAACAAGTGGGGTATAGAACAAGAACCTGTTTTTCTAATGTCGACTCTCCAGCTTTGTTCGCGGCCCTTCGCGGCCCGGGGTACTCGGTGCAAAAACTTAAGAAATATGTTCATAATGCAGCAACTTACACGAGTATGATTTTTTTAAACAAACGCGATAGTTAATTCTAGAAGAAGTGCTATTGCCATAGCACAACTACATGCAATCGTGTTTAGCAGTGTTTCATTACTTCGATTACAAATGGTTAAACTTTGTTAGAGGTTGCTTTAAAATCTAATTGTCCCGTTGCTACATAACACTTTCAAAAGTCTGAAGGTTGAATAGGTTTTAGTCATCGTCCAGAAAGAAGGTGTTTTATTAAATTTTTATCAAATTAAACCAGCATGAAATTAATCCACACCTAACGCTAATCGATATTATTAGTTTACTAAAACTTTGTTATAATTATTTAAAAACGTATAATAAAAAAGACGATGGAATTTAGAAATAGAAATATTTAGTATATTTGAACTACTTTCATTAAATGATGATAGATTAAACAGTCGTTAGCAAGCAAAAAGTGCAATCGCACTCACTAGCAAAAAACAAAAAGTGCAAACAAATAAGAGGATACAGAAATAATTATGAATTAAGATTCAAGTGGTTTTATTTTTTGCTTGAGGAGTTTTATCTTAGAACGTTTCCAAATAACCCAAATCCTGATATCGAAACAAGACATGATTTAGACATTCATCCTAGATATATTTTTAATAATAGGACCATTTGTATTCCAACATTTATTTTGGGGCTCGGTACTAAAGCAGATCTTATAATAAACGAAAACATTTTAACATGCCCAACACAGCCATGATTACAAAAATTTTCGCAATCTTTACAAAGCATGTTTCATTGCTAACTTTAATTAATTGATGCTATTTAATAGAAGTACCTTTAACGATGCACTTTTAAACAAAGGTCTTAAATATTATCGTCTCCTGAATACAGAAATGCCACTAAGTGAGCGAAAAAGAGCCAATACATAGATACTATCCAGTTAAGTACACAGTCGCGTTCATCTTTAAGAAGCAATTAAGGTACTTTATTTCTTTCATTAGATCTCGAATCCACTGTTAGCGCTTTATTTATGGGTGGAAGTTGCAAAGCTTTTATTCCTAGAGAGCTTTGCCAGCTAACTTTGTTGGAATGTTTGCAAGTACGTTTTGTTGTTATTTGTTATGTAATTAATAACTTGTGCTTTCAGCTTCGTTTGTAGAATAATGAACCTTCACAGCTATCCCTAAGTCATTGTTAAATAGAAACGTGGAAATTCTGGAATGTTTTAGTGCAAGAGCGTTGTTTCTTGCAACGGTTTAGGGTTCTTATGCTTAGCACTGGTACTCACACGTGGAGCAGCAGCAATATGTTTGATTACATCGCGGTAAGAAAAGACTTTTTAAATTCAATTGTAATTATAGGACAAGGATTTGAAAATCATAGGAATGATAAAAAATTGACTAAAATTATTTTGTTAATTTTTTTTCATATTCGTTCAAAAATGATAATAATAAACTAATAAGCCTAAGACGGTAAATGTATTGGTTTTCTTGTAATTTAATTATTTTTATAATTCTCAATATACCTTCGAAATCCGTTTATTGATAAGTATGCTTTCATATAGAAACATGTATGTATTTATGAAATTCTTATATGCACCAGTTCTTATATGAGTCATAATCTAATTACCAATAAAAAATAATAAGCAATGTGAATAGTAATAAAAATAATAACCCAAATAAAATAAACAATTTCAAATTCACCAACACATGCTAGACGCTGACAATGAGATAAATACGAATAATGTCGTCAGTTTCAACATACAACCTTTCATTTGGGTCAAGTACTTGCACTCTAGCTATTTTCTCCACTTCTATTTCGCAAGGGTTATTTAAAAAATGGCACAATAAAATTTTACAGGATGGTCTTCCAAGTTGGAAGTGGTCCGTTCTTCTCGGCGTTATATCACGCGTTTCTCACGCACCGCGAGCCGTCCGAACTTCTGCTCACCGAATACTAATAAGTTAATCTTTTACATCACGTTCTCGTGAAACAAAGAGATGAGGGCAAGTATGAGATAAAACGACCAGCGTATCTTGATCGCTCCGAACATTCATCCCTGGTGCAATAATCTAACGGTTTAGAGGTTTCGGTGGGTCTTCGCTGACTTGAGTCGCTGTGCTCGTGTGAGTATTAAGTAGTGTCGGAATTATGAAAGGATTTGCTCTTTGAATATTAAACGAGCGTTGTGTGGAGTCCGGCAAGTGTGGCTGTGTCCGAGATTTTTTTCTCGTTCTCTACTTAAGCAATTCATATGATAATCTCGGTGTAAATGATGTCTTTAGAATCTTTAAAGATATTTGAAGTTACGTGAGTGGGGCAAATTTGAGATGAATAGGATCGTTATGTGTCATTAGCTGTGTGCCTATTAGGTACAGCGGATGACGTAGGACTGTCCTTAGACTTGTTTAATAAGAAGCATTATCTGCTCAGTTGGCTGTTAAAACTATAGAATACAATTGCAGAAATGATCGTATTTATGAATTGTTGAAAATTTTTTCCTGTAAAATCCGAAGAGGTAGGCAGAGGAGTCTAGTACACTCCCACGTTTCATTAATTACGTTATTCGTGCCATCATGAATTAAGTGCCTATTGCCATACACCAGACACGAATTCATACTCCCAGCTACTACTAGGAATTTTAAGTCTGAAAACCCGATAGTACCCGATCGGGGATCGAATCCAGGACCCGTTGTTCAACAATCGCGTTTGCGACCACTCGAGCAACAAAGCAGTTTCTTATTAAAGTATATTAATATTGAAAATACCCGTATTGGAGGTTTAATATTTTTTATATTAATGAATTCCGTTATGCAATTTCGGCCAGTGTTTAGTGTACGGTAACAATTATGGTCATGTGATTCTGAATAATATTAACACCAACTGTAACGAACAATGCCCGTTTGATTTGTGTCCGGCCAAAATTAACATAATTGTGGAAAACAACAATTCGGCGTAATAAACTGATTACATTAGAATTATTAGGGGAACAAATACGATGAATAATTTAATAATAACTGTTATTGGAATCGGTGACATCGGCTGAAATGACAGTTTTGTTAAACGGCTCTCACACAGGGCTGGAGTTAGATATTTCAATTTTTAAACGCTCACAGTTATCCAAAATCTCAAATCTAAGTACAACCTCATTTGATCGTTCTACTTGTGCTGCTAATTCTGTAATCTAAGCCGGTTAATCTAAGCTGTATAATCTAAGTCGGTTAATCTAAGCTGTATAATCTAAGTCGGTTAATCTAAGCTACGGTAATGAGTTATTAAAAGCTGTTGAGTTGTTTCTGAGAGAATAGATCTTCAAGTTAAACTTTCTAATTTTCCTTGTAATGACTTGTTATAAGCGTATGTCACTGGCTTAATTTAAATGAAATTCTCTTTAAACTTAACCGAGTTTCGCTTATTCATGAGAATAAAAATATATACATATATATAAACAATGTTTATATTTAATTGTAGTATTCTCACGATTTCAAAATTTATAAAATAAAAAAGATTGTATATTATACTCTCGTACGAAAATATGCTAATGACACGTAATTCCCTACCACGTTTTGCATCTTTAGTAAACAATTACACTTATAAAGACTTGAGAAAGAAACTTAATTAAAGATATCTAATTATACGGAATCTTGACGGTGTTTCTGTTATCAGTGTTAATTTTTCAACCTTGACAATTATAATTTTTACAATTAAAGTTAGAAATGAGGTTATTCAATTAGTCGTTGTTCTTGTAAGCCACTAATTAGCTTTACGTATTGTGGATCTTTCGCAGAGGAACAATTCAGCAGAGAAGAAGAGTCATGTGGTGACCCTTACAATAAAAAGAGACACTTTTATCATTGACAGGGCCTAGAATATTAGACACTAATATTCTATACAACCATAATTACATGCTTACACGAAATTTGTCAAATCGTAATGGAATCCGCGATCACTTCTAGTAATTATTTGATTGGACATTTTGTTATATCTATAGAGTTTAAACGTAACATCACGCCTGTAATCTCCGAAGGGGTAGGCAGAGGAGTGTAGTACATTCCCACGTTTCGCCAGTTATGTTTAAGTCCCATGGAATAAGTGGTGTCTATAGAGTATGCAATATTAAAAACACTTGACATAAACAAAGAATGGCAAAAAAGGCTAGTGTTCATTTTCATCAAAACAAGAATTTAAAATAAATAAAACTGAATTTTAAATATTTAGTTCTATTACTTACAGTAAACAAATAAACTTGAAATGTTATAACTTCCAGTTGAAAATTCGATTAACTTTAACCATTGTGTACTTACCATGGTCGTTATACGCTTTAACCAACTTTTATTACAATGATCTTACATTCTCTTAATTAGCTGTCAAAAATATCTTAAATCCGAAACACCACTCGAATAGAGTACAGCAAGTTAGCTCCATCATTGTTAAACACGTATCACATTTCGATCGAAAAGTTCGAAACTTCAGCACCATGGAAGCAGTTCCTCCCTTCATTTGTATGTACGGCGTCACCTCCGTAAACGGCTGTACTGTTTTGAATAAATCTCCCACTTAAATACTAACTCAGTAAGGCGAGTGCTCGTTTTGCTTGTGTTGAAAGTTAACGTTCACTGAATTGAAAAAGGTTAATTCGATTTGCATTTTACTTGAAATAATTTCGTAAAGTCCTTTCGTGGCTCATCGTCTGATCTTACGCTTTTTGTCTTGTTAGATGTCGTGAAATTTCTTGTTTTACATTATATTGCATGTTCCATCTTGAGATCAAATATTGAAACATCGAACATTGAAACTTTATGTAAGGTGTTCAAATAATCAAGGTGGATTTACATTGCGCCAATTAGTGTTAACACGATGTAGCATGTGCTGATTCCGCACTGCTATTGTGCAAATTGTTTCCACGTCAGTTCAGCGCTGACTACTCAGCACTAACGTAAGAAGCGAATATCAAGCTACTGACTCTCACCTCTCGTGTATTATGCGGAAGTTGGCAGCTTTTGTCACTCTCTAGTAACGTCGTTATTCTGGTTTTCTCACAAAAATATTCAAATGTACATCTGTATGTCCCGTATCTTGAGCTAGTAATGTTTTGCCTGATTTCTAAACTGGGTTGTTTTACTTGATAAAGCACTTCCCATCTGGCATGTCTATCATATATCCAAGTTTTTTACCAGCTTTCTTACACGTTAGCAATAAAAGCGATAGCATTAGCTGCGTTGAAAAATAAGAAAATTTGTTTTTTCAGAAAGAACTTGATTCTTATTATTTTTGCTTTTTTACTGTATCATGTTCAAGCCACTAACATTTTATAACTGTCCGCATTATTGAATCGGTTTAAGTTTTATATATTTCTAGGAAATGTATTCTGTCGTATTTATTCTTACTAGCAGCCCAGTAGCGATCGAAATTCGATCGTAAATCATAAAAAAAATCAGTTTGAGCGTTGTCTACTCGTAGGTTCTAATGTCAAAGACTACGCTTGTATAAATCTTTCCTCTATGCTACTTATTGACAACAATCCGTCTCATGTCTGACATTCACAATGGGAACGTAAATAATAAAAGTATCTATGTGTGGGTGCAGTAGTGTGCGTTGCGTTTGTGTGGTTAATTTAATGTATTTTTATGCATTATTTTTAAAAAATATTAGCATTCTGCACTCCTTCTCTATATACACTATAAGTGTGCCAAATTTCATACTCCTCCGTCCGCGCAATTTTTGTAAAAAGGGGTACAAAGTTTTTGCTTCACGTATTAATATATAGATATGTACGTTCATATTCAGTAAAGCTATTTCCATTAGCGGTGATACCACGTCTTCAGTAAGTGCCGCCTCATTAGAACTCAATAGATGAACAGAAGGAGTACCGCACAAATTGCCAACATGTCTGAGTGCCCCAGTTATGAGTTATATCTTGATTAAAAATATTATATTTTTAACCAAGTTTGTTTATAACTTATAAGAGCTCTTTACTTATAAGCATTACTTATTTAACAAAAATTTATTATTATTTAAATTATTATACATGTTGTACATATTATTTTAGTGCATTAAAAAACTTTCTCAGACCAACTTCTTACTATTATTAAATAACTAGCTTTTGTCCGCGACTTCGTCGCGTGGAATAGTTGCTTTGGGCAGCATTTAGAATTTTTTAGGATACTCTTTAGGATAAATAGACGCATAGTAAATACATATGAACAGATTTGTTTGGTCTTTTATGCTAACCTTCATCTCATATTTCATCTTCATGTAGTAATTCGTAATTTCAAAAATGCTAGAACAACTATTGGTTTACTTCTTATTAGTGCCTAAATACAAAGTTTCGTTTTATTTTCGATAATCATGAACTCCCATACAAAATATCATCCCCTGTTTCAACCCTTTCAATTCTTTTTTTCGCGATAAAAGGTAGCCTATGTCCTTCCCCGGGATTCAAACTATCTCTGTACCAAATTTAATCTCAATCGTTTTAGCGGTTTAAGCGTGAAGAGGTAACAGACACAGATAGACACACTTACGCATATATAATATTAGAATGGCGAACAAAAATTTTCTCATATTAAAAATACCTTCATGGATCAATTATTCTCCTTTCCTTATTGGGCTTACAAAAGATCTAATTGGCACGTTTTAAATAAGATTTTCTCTTTTAAGTTATTACTCATTTATCGCTGTCGTTGATTTAAGTTTCTAAGTATGATTAAGTACACGATCTTCATCTCCGTGGTTACAGCGTCTTTATAAAGTATATGCTGATTCATTACAAACAATCCTACCTAATGAATTGTCTAATTCGTCACTTCAATGGACGTCACACGTCAATTGACAACAGGCTAATAAGTGTGCCGAATTAAAATACTTGACACAATTTTAGCTCAATTGATCAAAATGAACTTACAATCCTTTTATGATATTCTGTCACATTTAAAGCTGATACGATGATTATTTGATGACTATAAATAGAACATTTAAAATAGAGTATGGACGGTACGTATGTACGAGTACGTTGTTACAAATTTAGGTTCTTTTTCCACAAATTGTTCAATCATTCAGTAAAAATTATAATTATTCCATCACTCCAAGTGGCCTAAAGTTTTCATATTTATTTTCAACAATCGTTATAAATGATTTGTACACTAGTATAATCCACACAGATATATATTTACGTAGATAACACTAAATCATTATACATTTCGCGCACACACACACACACACACACACACACA
>DWED01000466.1:0-11227 GCA_018245795.1 Protelbella ruficauda | reverse complement strand
TTATTAACGGTATATAAGAGTACATGTCTGCGATTCGAAACGTGCATGCCCAGAGTGAAGATCATGGACAAACACCGCTCAGGGGAGGCCTGTGTGAAACACTGGATTTCAATAGGCTGATGATGACGATGTTATGTTAATAGTCTATTGATTTATGATATTTTGTACACGAAATGCAGTCATAAAAAAATTTGCTAATAGAAGTATGCCTCTGTCTGCCAGATAAGAGTCTGTTGCATTCCAAAGATAACAAGTGTGCCAATTTTGATAGAATTTTTGGCTATAAAACAACGCAGACATTATCAAATAATTTTAAATTTAATTCCAACAATTTTATTTATTACTTCTATATACCTACTTAAGTAACTACTCACAATCTGACGGATAGCAGTCCCGCCAAAACACTTACGTCATTTTATACGTCATTTAAGTACATATCTACCCTTAGTCGTCTAATATCAGTAAAGTACGAGTCTGGATGTCTGATTAAAGTTACGAAAAAGTTAAACATAACATCCTAAAGATTATACTCGTAACAATAATCAAGACTTTACTTCATAGGATCATTCCTGTAATAAGCTCTTGACCAGACTATCACACCATGTGAGATATGAAACACAATTGAGGGAAAACCTTAGAACGTTAGAAACAAATCTTATACATACAATTTTCCCATAATATTTCCTGTATAGGTAACTGAAAAGTGTATGCACTGACGTAAGCGGACCAATGATTTGTAGAAACCCATATTCGAAGAGCCATTATAAAACTGTCGTAGTATTTGCTCATAGCTTTGTTCCCAGTATGGCTGACGTCCAATTTGCACGGCGGCTTATTTGATGAACGTCAATCGTCTTGTGCAAACAAAAAGACGACGTATGCCATTGTCCTGTACGTCCTACTGACGTCCGTTATTATACTTTAAACCATCTGTACAAACTAAATTTCATATATTTATTCAAAAGCGTTTCAATGACGCAAAATACGTATTTAATTTTTCTTAAGTATGTATACGAAAATACAATTATTTAAGCAATTCAAATAAAAAAAATTCACATCAATATTACGCTTCAAAGTTAGAGTCTGTCAATGAGGATTTGATCAGCGTGGCAAAATATGGCCTTACTGCTTCTCATTCTGAAATGAAACATGGAACTATAAAAGAGTTAATGAAATAATTACGATTTAATTTTCGGGTATTATTCGCTCTGCACTCATTAATTTTATTGATGCGAAGTGCAACGTGAGTTTATTAGTTTCAATATGAATGATAGACAAACTATTAAATGTCACGTGCACTAATCATTTCCTGCACATGACTATGATACCATGTGTTTGTATTACTTTGTTTGAGCCATGTAATTACATCTCGAGAACAAAATCCGTTACAAGGAATAGTTTGCGTTATTTCCCGTTATAATCTTTATCAGATTTTACTTTAAAGCTACAATGGTTTTTGTGTATCTACCCACTTATAAAGTATCTAATCAAAATATCAATATAAAAGTTACTCAATAACTAGACTTTTAAAATTAATATAATACTATTTAATTTGCTGTTGTATGTACATGTTAAAAGTCAGTCAGTCAGTCATGGATTTCATAAAGAATACATTTATACGCAGTTACGTAATTCATCATCATGATCAACATCATCAACCCTTTTGTTTGTTCTACTACTGGACGCGGAACTCCTCTCCGAATGAGGTTTCTGAACTGAACACTTGTTCGTGAATTGTTTCTAAGATTGATAATTATGTACTTTAACTATGTATTATACATATATAAGTATGGAAGGACACCGAAGACATTCTGCATTCGTCTATGGTGCGTTACTGCATGGATCAACTTATGTGTGACACGTGCATGTAACAAAATACACAGTTCTTGGATCTCGACCGCACAGCTCGTGATATGTGAACAAACGAAGCAAACCCGTTAGAACAACAGCGACCGCTTGTGAGGTCAGTTCCCACTCAATGCAATCAACATGTGGAATGAGATTGCTTTAGTCAAAATCAGCATAATTCTTTTGGTATTAAAACTTGCTGGAAATTTGTTTTCGTAATGGCTACTTTATTTACAGGAATAAATAAATGTTAACTTTTTGACACGTGTCATTTGTTATTACTCTGACAGTTCGAAACGTCAATTAACGATCCTATTATTCCAGTTTTTTATATTCTTCTTTTTCCTTAATTATTAAATCCAGAATGTTATTAGGTATTCTGCAACAATTTTGATAATACTTCCTGAGTGTCTAACAGAGTTCCTGCTTGCCTACCGATATTTGCAATCTATTTTACTTAAATTAGTTAAATATATTTGTCAAAATAATCTGGAACATTCACTCCCGGAAGCAGTTCTGAATAGCTACGTACGTATAGAAGTTAATTTTGGAAACGAACATACTTAGATATTGCTATTGACATAAAGAATATCCGCCCACGGCTGCGTAAAACCCAAATAAATCGTACAATAATAGTGTGGCGTAAAGTGGTATTCGTAAAAACGTCGGGATTCGAAGAGATCGGCCGGTCTATTGTATTCAATGAAACGCAAAAAGTATTCGTCATAAATAACTGCAACGTCGAAGAACCAATGCAACAAGAGAACGGTATTCTGAAATAGATTTCACTTTCCATCCTAGTTGGGTAACGGGTTGCCTTGGCGACGCTGACTGAACTGATTGAACTTTCAAAACGTATAACATTTGCTACTCTGCACATATCGCACAGCAAAAATTGTTTCTTTTGTTCATTAATATCCATTAACACTTGCACACTACTGCTAATATATTGCTCAATTATAACCTTTTTATAAGAATACCGAGCTCAGTAACATTCGATGTTTAAAGCAAACAAAGCGCAAAATAACTAATTAAATAAATCTTGTATCTTGGACAAGTACATACGTAGGTTGTTAGGCAAATTATTCAGAATTTTTAAGCTTCATTGGATCTTATTTTATACCAATTAATACAAACAGATTATTACATGCAGACACTGATCGATTTAACAGTCCTATTCGAGATAGGATTCAGACATCTAGTGCCGTCAGCGGGTACTTGTAAATAATGCCGCCTTCTCGCATCTTACCTTCTGTACACAAAAATAATTTCCAACTTTTTTATATTTCATAAACACGTAACTATATGTCAAATAGCAGAAATAATAAATATTGATCGAATAAATCGATCAATTTGATCGATGATTTTAATAATCAGGCCACAGATAACTAATCTGCGAAACTGAACTGATTTCAGTACATATGATACTGATTTCAGTACAAAGAATACTTTAGATCAGAATCGAAGAGAGAGAGGCGATCAATCATGTCATTAAAGAATTCATATTTATTTATATACTTGCAACGCGAACAGAGAGGTTACAACTAAATTACAATAAAAATGTTTAAAAAATATATTACTATAGTTTATTATTCGTTAATATTTGACTGTTCTGTTTGCCTAGTAGTTTTCAACTGTTTTACTGACCCGGAGCTTGAAGGGTTCAATTATTTTCAGAACAAAAATTTGTATAATGCGCACGTGTATTTGTTCTAGAATTATCTACATAAACATGTGTTAAAAATGTATATATGTAGTTTAATACACGTCTAGTTTGCATAGCACAGGCTTTGCCTTACTTTAAGGATCTGATAGCCGTGTGTGAAGTTGTTAGAAAATACAATATTATTATTATTTCTACGATTTATCGTACTTATAACCACATTTATCGTATGTTTCGTGGAGACTGATCTCCTGTGAGAGCAGAAAAGATATGGCAACTGATTGCCACGCTGGCCAAGTGCGTATTGGTACATAATACGTAAATATGCCGTAGGTTGATAATTATAATTCGCGTCACACTTATCGCAAATTCGATAAGTAGATAAGCGTTTCAAGATTTTGTGATAAAACCTAAACAAACAGGTGGATTGTTGGAAATATGATAAAATTTACGATTTCGCCCCATTTTAGTAGTTAGTACAGCACTTATTGTTTTGCTTTAAGACGATAAAATCTTACCACCGTTAAACGTGTCATATCAAAGCTTAAACTCTTGTGCATTTTGTTTCTTTTCCCATGAGCGCGTTTCAAAAAGATAAAAGAATCTTTAAGACTGACAAGACACTAAGCGTTGAAGAAAAAGGTTTTTTTTATAATATTATGTATTTTATTTTAACAAAGAGAGATATACATATTTATTACGTACAGCATACTGAACGAAAAGATAATAAACCACATTACAATATACAAAAATAATGAGACTTAAATAAATACAAAAATTTAATTAATGTATACGTTGATTAAAACAATTACAGAGTTACGTTTTAATTTCAAAATTAATTATGTAAGCGGTGTCTGCGCGAAACAAAAGCAGACATTGCGATTCAAGGTAAATACGGGTGTTGGTTACGAACAAAATTTTTGCTTAAGAAGTTAAATGTATTGTTTTAAAACTCTCTGTCTAGTCTTTGTCTATGAAATACTACTTCTGCACCTGTTTCTGCTGTTAAACAGCTATAGTTGCTTCGTTCTGTATCTATAATCTGTGATTATGCTCAACAAGTTGCTGCTATCCGAAAACAGTCACAGGTGAATACGAGCTCCAAGGACAATTAGACAACAGATAACAAAAAATACGAATAACATTTTATAATAAACACCTATGACATGACAGGTTTTGGTCAATATCATTACCAACAAAGAAACGATTAATGTAAAAAAAAAAAATATACAAAGTGAACACTGGTTGTTACCAAATTATTTTATTATTTTTTATTATTCATTTATAAATAGGTTTCACCAACAAAGTTATCACTGCCAATAAAACGAGCAATAAAACAGACAAAAAAATTTAACGAGGGTCACCTCAATTACTGGTAAGTTACCAACAGACAATACTTATAAACAGATTACTTTTAAGTTAAAACATTCAAATGTAATAAAACAATTTATTGAAAACAATTTTAGAGATGAAAACGGGAAAAAGGTTGATCTAAATTAAAAAAAAAAGCATATAGAACTTAATAAATTGAAATGAATCGAGACCATAAATATAGTTATTTTCCACGTATCTACCGTGACACACGTTGAGCTAAGCGGAACGGGTTGCCAGTGCTTGTTGAAATTTCCGATAAAAATATCTTGCTCAACACACGGACTCTCACGTCTATATGTATATTTTAATGTTGTTTGTAAAATCTGTATTAATATAACAAATTCGAAATGCCGTCTGTATCATTTTCACGTTAAATAGACAATTTTGTTAATTATAAATATCTTGGAGAGAATTTTTTTTAGGAAAATTGGGGATATTTTGATACTCGGATATTGACAGAAGCTATTTAAAATTAAATGCTGCCTTAAACTTACACTGAGACGGAACCCACGTCCAACAATGGAATGATAAAAGGTTTTTTCGTGTTGAAGATGTTTTAGAATATTGAAATAATGTTCTAAATCTTCATCAGCATTTAAATAACCAATGCTTGAAAGAGTATGATGTAGGACAAAATTTTTTATGGTAATTATTTAGGTTTCCGCGAAGTTGCGGCATTACCATTGCCAATAAAATACCTACACTAATGACTCTTAACAGTAAAATAATGACATAAGAATACCTTTGATAATAACAGCCGTGAATATTCCTTCTTAGAAAATAATCATCCCACTCACACGTATAAATTACGTGAATTTTTCCATTAATTCATAACGCGTTCTTAACACATGTTTTGTGACAAAGCAGTTTTACTAAGCTTTTTTTTTTCTCTTATTCTACGGAAGTTCTGTCTGTATATTATTGGTATAGCTTTAGAAAGTACGTAGAGTTTCTAGAAAGTTCGCTTCCTTACGACACATCAAAATTAAAACTGCCCCTAAAAATAAAATTATTTCCAACTATTGTTAGAATTAAACTGACTTTACTATATGAAATAAAAGGTGAAAATAATTGCAGTTACTGCAATAAATAATAAAAAATATAATACCCACAAGCTTTAAATTGTCGTGAAAAACGTGCAGATAATTGCAGTTACTGCAATAAACAATTAAAAATATGATACCCACAAGCTTTAAACTATCAACTATTTACTGCAATAAACAATTAAAAAATATAATACTCACGAGTTTTAAACTATCAATTCATTTATATTTTTGCTTTAAGTGTCGATTTTTCTTCTATTTTAGTGATTATAACGTCTTAAATGGTAGTTATATAGCGACAGTGACTGATCATTACTCACTGATGTAATTATATTGGACAGCATAAATTACACTTTGTTTAAGTACCCACTTAGGTAAATATACATTGTCGAGAACGAGCTGAGTAAGAAGTTGAAGTGTATAGTCTCAAAAATCTTAATCTGTTAATGTTTACAGGATAACATCAAAAGAACGCAGTACAGATTTCAGGCGTGTTAACGCATCACGTTGGTTCTAAACACGTGTTACTTACTCACAACGTCGTAAAATCTCACTGTGTTCGTTATTGTCAACAAACGTTCAGCTGTTGATTCATTAGCAGTTGAAATTATTGAGCTGCCAATACTTAATAACCGCTATAGGACGACCTACATAAATGTGGTTTATAAAGACCATCGGCTTGAAAGTCGCAGTATTTATTATTATATTGGGTTGTTCGGAAAGTAATTTTTTTTTTGTGCTGAAAATGAAAGACGATCTTCGTATAATGAATAAATATTTAATTAAATTATATATTGGCCATTCTGATCCAACATCTTTTGCCATCTTTCTGGTAGTAGCATGATTCCACGCTCATAAAATGTTTAGTCTTTGCTGGCAAAAAACTGATCCAGGTGATTTTTGACGTGTTCATTTGTGGTAAAGGTTTTACCGTCCAAAAAATTTTGCAGTGACCGGAACAAGTAATAATCCGAAGGGGCCAGGTCTGGAGAATATGTCGGGTGTGGCAGTACATCCCATCCGACCTATAAAAGCTTTTGGCGAGTGACCAAACTTGTATGAGGACTCACATTATTTTGGTGGTACACTACACCTTTTCTGTTGATTAATTCTGGCCTTTTCTCTTGAAGGGCATCATTCAGTTTGTCCAGCTGATGACAGTAGACTTCCGAATTAATTGTTGTGTTATCCGGTAAAAGCTCAAAAAAGTGACTCCTTTAAAATCCCACCAAAAAGACAGCATCACCTTCTTTTGGTGGATATCAGCTTTTGAAATGCTTTGATCCGGTTCATCTTTTCTGCTTCATGATCTCTTGCATTTGACATTGTTATATACAACCCACTTTTCGTCCCCAGTAATGATGCGCTTCAAAAATGGATCATTTTCGTGACGTTTGAGGAGTGAAGCACAGACGTCAACGCGACGACACAAATTTCTCTCCGTGAGGACATGGGGAACCCATATATCGAGCTTCGAGGTTAAACCCAGGCTTTTCAGGTGGTCATAAACAGTTGAATTCGATAAATTTAACCTCTCACCGATCTCACGTGTTGTTATTCGCCGATTTGCATCAACTAATGCCTTTATCGCGTCTTTATCAGCTTCAACCGGCCTTCCAGAACGTGGTGCATCTTCGACATCAAAATTGCCGGATCGAAATTTTGCAAACCAGTTCTGGCACTGGCGTATTGTCAACACATCTCCATACACATCGGTTAATTTCTTTCTGGCTTGAACAGCATTTTTACCTTTTTTCTATAGTAAAAAAGTAAAATATGACGAAAATGCTACTTATTGCTCTCCATATTTAAAAGGGCACCGACCAAAAACTACTGCGTAAAATCAATTGAACTTATTCACACACAAGCCTTGCTATATCAGCTGTCAAAACATATAATGACAATGCGACTTAAGTGTGAAGTTAGCTGTGAAAAATACAATTAAATCCTCTGTCGGGAAAAAACGAAATTACTTTCCGAACAACCATATATTATAGTACTTAGTGTTATTTCAGCGACACGTTTTCGTTGATATCCTACGAATAGGATGGGTATAAATTAGTAGTTTGATTGCCTCGTTGGTCGTGTGATTGCAAGCGCGACTGCCGATCGGGAGGTCCTGGGCTCAAATCCCGGGTCGGGTACTATTGGATTTTTCTAATTTAGAAATTCAAATAGTGACTCGGAGTCTGGATCTGTGCCCGGTGTATGGCAATAGTCTTACCACCTATTCTATGGGACTTAAACGTAACTGGTGAAACGTGGGAGTGTACTACACGCCTCTGCCTACCTCTTCGGGGATTACAGGCGTGATGTTACGTTTTGTTACGTTTTGTTACGTTTAGTAATTGAGAATTTAGGCTATTAAGATACTATTAGGCTACTATTAGGATCTAGGTTGAAATTCTGATGTACATCTTATAGTAAAACAATAAAACGGTTAAGAATAATGATAATTACTCATAGTTATTTATTAAAAGTTTCAACGCAATGAGTTAGAATATTGTTTTTTTAAACCTATATTGATTAAGTTCAATTTTTTAAGAAAAAAAAAACAAACTCAAACGTATCAACCATCCCGCATCGATACAGCCTTGATGCTAAATTAATACATACTTGAACAATCTGACTTACTGTATTTGTGTTACGATAAAATTACGCCATTGAAAAAAAACGCGCATTTATGCAAAATGTTATAAAAAGTATGACTCTAAAAGAGGCAAAACGTTTGGCTAAACTAAAGTTAATTTATATTACATCTGTGTGGCGCATGAATGTACAAATGCAAATCTGTTCAAAAAATATTTATGCAATATTTTGCTTGCATCCGTTTTGTGTTACCAGCGACATTGAAAGCGTAGATTTTTACAACTGGCAAACCTAAATGCTTCGTTGATACCGTATAGAACGTGATTTTTGAAATATGTAGGAGAGATATATGACAATTTGCTCCAGAATATTTATGCCGATCTTAATTAACTTGTTACCTTTGTTTCATACAAGTTTTATTACCCTAGAGTATCCCAACTGAGGGTAGAATAATATTTTAACATTACTTAGATGGAGACTTTAAGAGCTCCCCATCGTGTGCCGCCTTGTTTATACAGAGTTTGCAGCATAGGCAAGTGTCCTTTGTTGTAGGCATTTGCGCCATTGTTAATGAACAAACAGCAGCATTATTGCTGAGATGGCAGTACCATCGTATTTGGCGGAGCGCTGGCAACAATTCGTATTTTGATTAAATATGTACCGGCTTAACTCACGTACGTTTTTCGAAATGGCCAGACTAGTTTCGGACCTGTACGAGGTCCTTCCTCATGAGCATGAGTGGGTTAAGCCGGTACATATTTAATCATGTGTATAAATACTCACGAAACATTGAATAGTAAAATTTGCATTTTATATCTTACTACTCATATTGTTAACAGTCTTGGTCATGTTTTTAAAAAATGTAACAATGGACTTCCTATAAGTATAACAAGTTGTTAACGCTTTAAGGGAAAAGAATAAAAAAGAATGTAGAGAAACAGAAAGTTGCAGCCTTTTTAGTCTAAGGTTGATTTTAATCCTTGGTGGACCAATCAGGACATGTCAATTTATATATACAGAATTGAACAATGTGCGACTTTCCCCAAAAAATGTAACTGGTTTAAAAAACATTATATATAATGAATAAGAAAAAATTTTAAAGGTTTTAAGAAACAGGATATCTATGCATGACACATAAAATTATTATAGCAAAGTATGTGAATAAGGTTGGTTTTAATTTCTTGGAATACTATACATGTATTTCGGCAATGTTGGGTGTCAATAATAATACATAATACTTAGTAAGCGTTAAGGATGGACTTGAATTATTTTGTTCAGACTTTTCGTCTAATGTATTTTCACCATACATAGTAACTCTACATTACACTGACCATGTAACGCAATATAGAGTATTGTTTCACGAGTGTCTTATTTCGTGGAAAAGGGTTGCTTGTGAGGTTTCAGATGATTGAGGTCGTCGTTAACGTATCTTCTAATAGATTCGTTGCGAGTTAGAGTATAACAGTACTACTAATTAAATAGAATATGTCCTGAAGCTATACAACATTTAATTTATAGGATTCAATAATCCGTAATGAATTAAATGTGTATAAAGAGAGTCAATTAATGCAGAAGAAGCACGTCGGTTCTGTAAGGCCAGGGATATAGCACTTGATGCTCTCTGCCCACCCTGTAGGGATTTTTGCATTGTAATATAATATGTAGTAATCATAACTAGTTCAAATGATAAATGGTCTAGATCTATTTGTAGAGATCTCATTGAGAGATAAACAGTAGTAAGACCCGTTTCGATTCTTTTATTAGTCCACTGTTGGGACAGGAGTCTCCCCTCAGAATAATGTCTTAGGTAGACTATTAGGTACAAGTAAACAAAATTAATGAAAAATTAATTAAGGTAAAAAAAAGAAAACCATAAAAAACAAATCAAATGTTATTAAACATATTATACTTCATGTGTATGAGCCAACATTGCGCAACCTTTGCTCTGACATGTAACGTACTGACACGTGCATAACGTACTTACGAACCTTGATGTCTCGGATTCAATGCTTTCTGCCACACGCTACTATTAACTACGTACAGTTTTTTAAACAACTGAATCTTATTTTCGAGAATCATTTTAAACATTACAAACTGGTTAGCTATTATTATTTAAAACAAAATAATTGAGCGTAATGGTTTAATACTATTTGTATAATTATATACGCATTTTATTTTTTTATTAAAATAAATCAAAGTAACCATTTTATTATAACTCACTGTAAATAGTATACTCTTATTAGTATACTTGACTCAACTAACTTTGTTATTAAATATAAAAATGCAAACGTCATTATTATTCTGCACAAGATGTATTTTTGAAACGTTTGTATGTTGCAGGTCATTGTGGTAATACCCGTGACCAGTTTCCACTTTTTCCTCTTTCCTCTTTTTTGCGCCATGACACATATGTTTATTATATTTTACGTGCTGTACTTATCCTTTCCAAACTGTGTTCATATGGAAACTTCTCAACTATAATAAAAGGTATTTACGTCGAGCGTCCTGTCAAATAACCCGCTCGGAAAGCAAAGCAGATTTTGTTCGCATTTGAAATAGTAGAACTTTAGTACATTCCAATAAATAATAAAGAGATGACGACCTGCGAAGGGCTGTAGGCAGATGCTGGATGCGACAAGCCGAGGACAGAGCGCGATGGCGCTCATTGGGGGAGGCCTGTGTCCAGCAGTGGACTGAGATAGGCTAATGA
>DWED01000465.1:0-11230 GCA_018245795.1 Protelbella ruficauda | reverse complement strand
CTAAAACATGACCTTCATTGAGTGTATGTATATACCTTATAATGAATAAAAGAATTTGAATTTGAATAAGAAAAATCTAGTCATGTGCATAAAGTGGCCTCCAAATTATGGAATTTCTTTAATGTTTACCTGTCAGCCGACGTTGTTTCATTCAACAAATCATTCACTATATGCCGCTGCACGCGAGTCAAGTACACTTGAAGGAAAAATAAAAGTTTCTTCAGGCTTTTTATATAGTTTATTGATTTTTTACACTCTAGGTGTGGTATATATGTACACACAATAAAAAAATTCTTAGGTAAAACAAAATATGGTCAACTGTACCCAAATATAATCTAAGAAAGTACATACGATTATAAAAATCACACCCAGACACACAAATAAGTCATATTCACCATATAAATACCTATCTTAGGTAAGAATAAATGCTGCAACCACTGATCTACTACTACCCACTAAACCAACGGGAGTAGCAATGAGAAGGAGAAACGAGGGGCGAAATAACTAAACGTAAATTGTGTAAGGTACTTTGTTTTATGTGATACAAGCGCAGTACCAAAAGCTTTTGAAAAAATTTTTTAAGTCTACGAGTATGTTCGTTGAGCCGAAAGAAACACTTATTCACAGTTTTGACGCTATTGTTTTGAATTATATATAATATACTTCTATCAGCAAAAAAAATGTTTTATTTCTACAGGAGAACAAGTCAACAGTAAAAATTAGTTAACAATAAAAATGAGCAATTACACGTTATCTATGATGTGACGACAATTATTGTTTGCTTTACAATAATACTTCCTCAACTTGCATACTCGTACTCATGTATGAGAATCGCAACGTACCTACCCAACTATCCTTTGCGTTATTAACAAATTTTCTCAAGAGGAAAACTAAAACAATGAGTACGTTTCTCAATAGAGTACAGATATAATAATGTTTCTTATATAGCACATTTGTGGAATTGTTTGTTAACTATTTATGTTTTGTGTAAAATTTTATATTTACATATGTGTAAGTGCATATCTGAAAAGCCGGCGTGCTAATATAAAGAAAATGTTGAATGCAAAAAACACGGGATCCGTAAGGAGAGAAATATTTGACACTCTAGTTACACAGTAATAGACTTGGCGTGAAGATATAATAATATACGTAAATTAATTAATTTAGCTCTATCCGCTTACAAATACCTACTTCATTATTTCAAATTTATAAAATATATTTTCAAGTAGAATGGATGTGTTAATTAATGGTCAAATGGTAATTCGGAGAAATGCAACCGAATGGACGCTGCGATAGTCAGCCTAAATATTGCAGACATAATTTATGGTAACTTGAACAGAGAGGTGTGTAAGGCGTTCCAAAAGCCAACCTCATTTGCACGTGGTGCACAATAAGCGCACGTGGTGCCCGTGCTGCACGGCTATCAAGGACAGCAGCGTAGGCGGTTCAGGAAACTCGGCGATCCGCAAATCGCACAGCCATCATTTTGTTTATGGACAGAAATACTTCGGGCTAAAACAGGCTGATGATATTAATGATGATGAAAAGAAAGATCTTATAAATTATTAAGTCATGGTTATACATAAAAAAAATGGATAACTTCATAGATTCTTTATCGCTTATTTTGAACAATACCTCTATCTCCATATCAATCTTAGAAGACATGTGCATTTGCGAATGGATTTGCAAATTTGTATTGTTTCCGAGTGTCAGTAACGTATACCTCGGTATATGTACTGGCTGGTATCGGTGGATAAAAACTTGGGAATTGGAAATTATTGTTTCCAAGGGCCGGTAATTATTACTCGTGACAATGTCTCCACTGTGCTGTCTCTATACACGCAGTTGACATGATAATTAGGGAAGTCATTAGTTTCACCATAATAACCTATATTAATAATAATATATATTAACTTAACATTGTGAAAACATATTATACTTAAAACTGTTCTAGTTGCGTATAATAATTTGAAAATCGAACCGAAAACAAATTAATATTATCAATATATATTTGATTATCCCCGGAAATGACATTCTTTTGTTATTAAGAATCACTACAAATTTATGATATATAATTCGCAAAAAAGCCACTGAAATTGATTGATGAATCAAATAGCTTAAACCAATTAATTATTTATCGCATAAATTAATTTGCGGCAAGGCGATGCTCCGGTCGTGTGTCGAAACGCACGAAACACAGTACCGGGTTCACGCGGCCCGGAAACATAGCTCGCCGGGTTCACGCCGCGGACCGACCTCACGAATCCACGATGCTATTACAATTAAACTTCCTAGTGACCGCCATTCCTACAACAGTTTTTCATATAACAATTTCTCACGCAACTGTACTTACATCAATCTGTAACCTTAAACGCAAATCTATTCTCTTCGCAACGATTGTTATCGACGGTACTATTTATAGTGATATTTGGTTAGCATTTGAAGATATGCCTCCTTAATTTGATTGTATGTTGTGCTATTATAAATTATGTTACATAATGTTAAATTCGCTACTAAATATTATATCGCAGAACAAAGAACTACTTGACTGCCTCGTTGGTCGAGTGGTTGCAAGCGCGACTGCCGATCGGGAGGTCCCGGGTTCAAATCCCGGGTCGGGTACTATTGGATTTTTCTAATATTGAATTTCTAGTAGTGACTCTGAGTCTGGATTTGTGCCCGGTGTATGGCAATAGGCTCACCACCTATTCCATGGGACTAAACGTAACTGGTGAAACGTGGGAGTGTACTACACTCCTCTGCCTAGCCCTTCGAGGATTACAGGAGTGATGTTACGTAAAGTTTAATGATTTAGAGGAATGTATCATAATAATAAAAATATAATATATCATTTGCAAGTGAAATTTTTTAATGTTCAATGTTTTAGGACATTATTTAAGAGTCATCAATTACGACAACACCCTTTGTATATAGCTATATTTAAATAATTTCCGGAGCCTTAAGTATGTTAAATATATATGTGCATAACATAACACCTTTTTTGTAGAGGTAGACTGATATATTGGTTTTTACCGGGCAACGTTCTGACATACTTTTTTTGTCTCTTCTAATTTCATCAAATTTGTCCCCATGTATAAGCATCGGTTGTGCGACTCAAGAGACCATTTACAAAGCCTAATGTAGGAAAGCCTGGAGAGCTCTCGCGTGCAATACGACGACCCTTAGTCATGAGGACTCGACCTGAGTCATGAGAAGAACAAGAAGATTGTTTAAAGATACTGTTGACCTGGTTGACTTCGTAGAGTCATAATCGAAGTCCCAAAGCGTCATTGACATTTAATGCAATTAACCGGATAAATAGCTTTTATAAATTTTTGTTATTATAAATGTTGGTCTCTAGACATTGCATGGCGACCGAAAAATTGAGTATAATCGTATACACGTAACGATCGAATCAGCCTAGTCTGGTTGTGTACATTAACATGTAAGTCGTGCCTCTAGTAAAAAAGGCAAACTTTTTAAAGACAACCGTGTGTGTTATGGAGAAGGGAGAAACTTTGACCTTTCGAGAGGGACGACAGGTAGAAGGTAAGCAAGCAGAATAATAAAAATAGGCTAATAAAGATACAACAACTACTTACCAATGCTCATCATCTCCACAAGAACCTCCAGTTGTATGAACAGCGCCACAAACGCCGCAGAAACTCCTCCGCAAATCGTGGCGAAGGCCGGGGTGCCAGTTTTTTCCGAAATAGCAGAGAGTTGTCTGGACAGACAAATATTAAACATGAACATATACTGAACTTATTATATAAAATAATAACGCAAGCTGAAAACAAAAAACTAACGAGATACGCTTATAAAATCATTTTCTAATATTTCCAACAGTGTTGTAAATATTGTGAAAGAAAATCGTTTCATATTTATAGGTCTATTGAACAAGGATAAAGAAAATATGTTTTGCAAATACATTATTATAAGACACTGATCATTCTGTATGTGTAGGTTTGGACTATGTATATTTTTTATATGTCTGGATACGATATTTTGTTTCTTGTAACAAGTGGGTTTGACATGTTGATAAAGGTGAGAGTGTCGTGATATTTTTAACAGAATCGAAAGGAAGTGATCAACACTGATCAGATAGGCAGGTCACATAGAAGATCTATTCGTGTTCTGTGGGATGCAGGAAACTGCGCTATACGATTCCCAACCCGCACTCCCAGCGTGGATATTATGGGAAAGATCATTTTTATTCACCAATAGAGTGAGACAAGCTACCGATGATGATTATGACGATCATCCAGCACATTTGGTTTCGGCTACAGCGTTTAAATATGACGTAATGGTTGGTTGTTCTAAGAGATGTTAGAAGGAAATAGTAGGCATGGTTTTCCCCTAAAAGCATTCCAAAGACGCGGCCTAACGACTACTTTGAAATCGAAAGCCCGCGAAAACTGAAAAAGCAACGTAAAAATAACCATGGCAAATTCACTAGCCTTAATCTCTCTTATGTCGGGTCGCGTTAACTTTTAATACCGTTTTCCTTTGAGCTTTGACATTATTTTCGTACAGCGGATATTAGGTACGCGGGCCTCCGCGGCCCGTAAAGTTTAACGTGAATAATAGAACAATGGTTCCTATCTGTTACTTGGCAATATATCCAAGAATACCAGCAATCTTCTTATTCGGTGCGTTCCGTTGCCGTACTTCGTAATATTTAATTGTTCTAAATATAATTTAGTAAATCGAGCACCGTGTCGTAGTTGATATTTCTAATGCGTGGAAAGGAAAGTAGCAGACAAGTAGTCACACAATTCGCCGCCGCTCAAGGAAATATGCAAATCGTTTATACTGGTCTGTAGTAAGTGGTTAATAAGATTTTTGGTTATATAGTGTTGCTACACTTTTTGCCTCCAGTGCTGTATACCTTTGTTTCCCACAAATACAAGAGAAATAGGGTAAAGTGGACCATTAGAATAGATAGGATTATTCTTTATACGCCCGCTGGTGCAGGCCGGGAGTGTTAGTTTATATACCCGTAGAAAAAACACGGCAGGTACTGCAAGGATATTTGATATTCGGTGCTCTCTGCCTACCCCATAAAGGACTTGGCGTGAATGTGTAAATTCCAGAAACAAAGATCATACATTAGTTCTGTTGTTATATGAACAGTTCTAGTCACACAGTACATATAAGTTCCTGTACGTATCTATCATAGAGGGTGGATATAAAAAAAAGGTAACGTCACGCCTGTAATTCCCAAAGGGGTAGGCGGAGGAGTGTAGTACTCTCCCACGATTCACCAGTTACGTTTACGTCCCATGGAATAGGTGATGAGTCTATTGCCATACACTAGGCACAGAGCCGGACTCCGAGTCACTACTAGAAATTCTAAATTAGAAAAATCCTATAGTAAAAAAGTAAAAAAGGGGGGATATATTTCACTTGAAGATTGGCAGCACTGAACAACGCTCCATTATCCATTCCTCTGTGTATTGGGTTTTGTTTTTGTATTTCCTGTGCGATTTTTTTCAAATTAAAACACCACCTTGATTATTAAAAGTACTGCTGACATTTAAATCGATAGCTTCCATTACATTTTTTGTGCATATTTTTACGATTTGTCGTCGCACCGAGTCTTTATATTACGGTATAATATAACTTTGTTCAACAATATTATTGAAACTGTTATACTCCTAGTAAATTAACAAATATTTTACATTAATAAAAGCGAAATATGATTTTATGTGACTTAGATTTTTTTTTGTGTAAATTTATAAAAAAAGTAACTATAAACGAGTTTTGTCTTTATTATACATATATTATAATTTAGCTAAGCAATATCATATAATAAATTCTCATAGTAAATTAACGGACAAATTACGGGAATGAAAGCGACGTGGGTATTAATAAGTACGTTGCTATGTTATGTTGCTGGTAAACCGCACATTTTTAATGTTTACTGAAAATGTTTCAAAGCGCACTGTACATTTGTCAAAAGAAAATGAACCCTTATATTTTTCGGAATTTCTGTGAATAAATTATATAAGTCAACGTAAAGTTGTACGTGCATGTATTTCAGTACTGATATCTACTTTTAATTTGAAATATGAAAGCACTTGCTTGTTCCCGTTTGTTCAATGCCATGTAACTAAGCAATAGCTGTAAGTACGTGGAAACTGCAATAAAAGAGTGCTTTTCTTCGGGTATGCCAAAGGAGCACTTGTGCTCGGAAGATGCTTGCTTCAAGTGAATGACTTGCCATGTTCTTTGAGGCTCACTACACTTAGAGAGACGTCTATTATCTTTTATGCTTGACGGAACAAGGTCCTGTTTGGATTGCAACGGCTGAAAGTTAAAACGTGACCTTAAAAGTTTTTTTTTATAGACGCATAAAAATTACTACTTAAAATGACTACTTTCAGTAAATGGAATGTATATTGATATTCAGTAAACACTTTGCGTAATAAAATTAACGCTGCCTACTTCTGACTTCGTGATAGATAATGAAACAAACAGGGAAGCAAACTATATACTAACAGAAATAACTATAATAATACTTAAAAAACCCTAAAAACGCCTTTCATAAACTCTATATTATTAGCACTATTTCACCTAACACCATTTAATGGTTTGCGCCAAAATCTTCATAAAGCATTATCACAAATATGTTGGAAAATTTGTTTTGTTAACAGACATGTCATATCATATCCAAGTAACATTTCAAATGTAAAAAATATTAAAACCTGTTACACCTGTTTTGAGGTTTTGCTTCAAAATGTCGCAGCGCTACTCGTACCTCATAATATAATTACTGGCTAATGAAAAACTGCAGGCGGCGACTTTAAAATTTTTCTTTGCTATTACAGCGTCCCTTCCTTCATCTTTGCACTGACTGTGACTTTATTCTACGAATATAGCAGGGTTTTATATAAAGCTTTACTCGCACAACCTCATAACAGGTCCTTACGTCGTGGATGAATACACGTACAAAATCAATTGCACACTTTAGTAGTGCTTTTTTCTATTTTAAACATTGCTTTAATGCTATCTTTATACCAGTATTTGTTTATCATAACTTGTAAGTTGTAAATATTGAAAGAGGAATATGTAAAAAAAAAAATTAAAAAAAATTCGTAATCTTTGCGTGATATTGTGTTTTGTATAATAAAATGTTATTATTATTATGTTGTTACGCCAGATCCCTTACGGAATAGATAGAGAGCACCGAGTTCCAGACATGACTTGCTTCTAATATGTTACAATAATTTATAATAACGGACAACAGTGTCTGCAGAAATAGTACTAATCGATGAGTCAGTTATTTAAAAAAAATCTTCACAAGTAATTATAATATGAATAAAATATAGCAGAAGCTTACTTGAAGATGAGTCCGTCAGCAGCCATGGCGTATACGACGCGCGGCATGGGGAACATGGAGCCGAACATGGAGACGGTGAGGCCTGCGAGGGCTCCTATAGCCATGATGTACTTGCACGTCGGGGCGTGGACGTAAGCGAACATTTGCACCAGGGCGGAGCCGGAGTCCACTTCGTTGTAGGGTACTGAGAACAATGTAAATCACATGAATAAAATAATCGTAGTCAAATAAATATGAACACACACTCAATAGAATAAAAGCACAATTTAGCGGTTTATTAAACAGAAAAATAGAGACGAGAAGAATAAAATTATTTGAAAAACTTATTGGTTTGTTTAACTTGACTGCAATAAATTGTAAACACACTGCTTGCTGTGAGTATACCGCGCGACTAAAAGGGGCCTGATCTATATGAAATGTTCCTTGGTGCTTGTTGACAGATGAGTTTTATATGCTAAGATTAATTCGTTTTTTGAAAATTGTCACTTAACAAATGACACTGGTATTACTCTGTCAAACTAGAAAGCTATCGTAAAAGTTAGCCACTTGCGGTCAATTGTCTAACGAAAGATTTCACCCAGTTTTCTAAATGCAATTAACACTTGCATTCACGTGCGTTAAAATAAAATAAAAAAACTACGTATTGTAGCTACACGGTAAATATTACGAATCAGTTATTATAAAGATAAATTTATAAAGATGCACACGTGTAACAGTAATATTGAGAACATTAACAGTCTACTGCGCTGGTAGTTCTTGTAATGTGTAAAGAAAACTTAACAAGCCGGTACCCTATCACACAAACTGATTCACAGAGGTTCCGAGTGAAATGGGCGCATTGGGGCAGAGCAACGTTCGAGTGAAGTAGTTTATAACTAAATCGTTTGCACATTTTACGCTGCATACATACTGAGCCGCTGAATGCGACGCGGTTGCTAAGTTCTTAGAAATAAATGAATAACAATCATGCATTATAAATGTACACAAATATGCACTGTATGATTTAATAAATATTTGTATGTATGTTTTAATATTACGTAACCTCGGGGGAATAAAGGCAGCGATTTTCAGCGTAGAGCACAGACAGTTGTCTGAAATTTTGATTTTCCTCCTCATTTTATATACATTGTGTGATTTTCTTGCTTTATAATTTTCAAACGTTATAAATAAAAAATAGCTAATATGTATGTCGGTGTGCTAGCCTAACTACACTGTTGATAAATATGTTTGTAGATATATCCTCTGTACTACGCCCTAATAATTTAGACCAGAAGGGCTACGTAGAAAATTAACACAAATTGTTGTATAACCTTTTATGATTCTTTACTTCGGAATCAATTTTTTGACTGTTTTCTTTATTTTCAGGATTTTGTCAACAGAATTATGTTACATGAATCGTATTAAACGTAATTTCATTAACAGCAGCTGTGTCATTTACGTTTGTAACATATTTCAGCGAGCATACAGCATGCAATGAATACATACATTTTTCACTCTAATTTTCTTACAAAGTAACGAAAGTTCACCGAAATGAATCTCTCATAAAGCTCTGTCGTCCGAGCTCTTTTAAAAAGCTTAGTGTGTACACATCATTAAAAGCTATATATAAGGGCTTATGAGAACGCATCGATATTTTAGTATGTTTTAAAATAAAATGTGTGGTAAATAATAACACGCGCCGACCGCTACGCTCTCTTGTCACGTACACGCGTCTACTAGAGACTATTTCTGTTGCAATGAGTTTACATTTAATAAGTACTTTGTTGATTTACTCTATTAGAAGTCATTCGTGTTAATTTGTGGAATAGCATCAAATATGTGGTATTGTCGAATTTATTCGGATCGAACGAAAAGTAAACGCACTTAGAATAATAGAAAGCTTACGAAGGCAAGACTTATTGAGTTGTGATTTGTCAAGACTTTTACTTTACGCCGGTGACCGCTTTGTCCGCGATCTGTGACCACGGTGTGGTATAGAATCTAATGTATATTCGTTGTCAGTAATTCCTTTTAGGTTCCACTGTTGGGCACATTCTCAAGCTTGCTGGAGGCGTGGAGCATACTCCACCATGCTGTTCCAATCTAGCTTTGTTATTTTAATTGCCGCTTCGTTTGTTACTACTTTAATAGTGATGATTATGGGCTTTAAGTCGTGAAAAAGTAAAGAAGGGATAAGAGCTCTACGCGCTAATCTAAGCTTAGCTTGTTATTGGTGTAGATGGGTTTTAACGATGGTTAATGGTTAGCGGGTCCGTGAGATTTCTTTCTCTACCAGCATGTAGAGTTGCAGCGTGTTAGGTTCATAACTTTGTTTTTAAACACTTTATTTACACTGAGCATCTAAAATGTACAGACGTAGTCTAGATCGCAATATCATGTGCGTTAGTCGATGTTACACAATTAAAACATTACAGACAAATGTACAATGAAATTGTAGATAAATTAAAACTCTACATTACGATTGAAAGAGTTTTATGGACCTTCCTTCACAATTTATTTGAATTTCTTGTGCCGCTTCCTCTCTATAATCATAACACGACGAGAAACGGTGCGGACTTAAAAACTTTAAAAAAAGATTATTGTTCGTTAGACTTGCAAGTTTACATTTTAAATTTTTACATAAAACTTTGACTTGGATTTCGTCGACAACAACGGAAACGTATATACTTATTGTCTTAGAACAAAAAAGAGATTATTAGTGATAGTAAATAGAATGTGCAACTTAAAATTAAATTAACATATTGTTTGTCAAATAAAATTTTTTGATTCTTTTTATTTAACGTTATAATAATAATAATTTAGAATGGATACAGAAATGGACCTAATGTTTACAAGTGTCTATAACGTTAGTAGCTCATAATTACCCCTAAAAAAATTTCAAGCGAAATAATTTGATACATCCAGTTTCGAAAACAAAAAAAAGGAATTCTGGCGCGGTATAAGTTGATCGCACATTTACTTTATAGGACGTTGATGATGATGGTGGAATTCAATTTTCTTATTCTTATTATAAATATATGTATATTTTATTGGCCATAACATATTGAATATAAGAATCCAATTTTAATCTCATTCGATCAAGTGATGATGCAGCCAATCAAATACTATAATTGCATGACACCACCGGGGCTTAAAAATAATTTCTGAATACTGAAATAAATTGAAACTTAATATTTCAGCATTTACTATGTGATATAGAGGAGTTTAAGGATATAAATAGCAAGAGACAAATTGTTTAATTCTGTAATAAAAAAATTATGTGTGTTACATGTGATTTTTAAAGTGCTGCGTCTTGCTGATATCCACACCACCAAGTAGTGTTATTCCATCCACGCCTCGACAAATGCACTTATAGGCGAAATAAAACCTTGCGTCAGCTTTTCCAGTACTCATCGTGAAGCTAAAAATCGATCTGAGTGTCATTCACGGTAATGTATCATCTATTAGGTTCATTATATTAACGGCGTGTGAAATTCCTCCACAAATATTTTTAGTTTAAATTTAATAAGTTTATATTAACATAGGCTTAAACAAACACACATAAACATAATTGATTGCTTTCATTTACCTTATACACCTCTTACATACATATGCTGTATACTGAGGGAAAAAGCCGTAGGAAAAAAGTCTCGGTACTGCTCATAGCAAATTGATAGTCGTTACATAAGATCCTAATAATTCAGATTCAGATTTTATTCTCTCGAGAGATGAAAAACAGTGCAGTGGGGGCGACCCTGGTATATGTTTGACCCAGTTGAAGCTCAAAGACGTAGTTTACCCCAGATACAGAAAACGGCAGAATATCCTCTTAAACTGGCAAAGCTTTATTCTATGAGTGAGCTATACCAACATCAGGTGGTACAGTGGTTAATTATGATACGACCG
>DWED01000464.1:0-11231 GCA_018245795.1 Protelbella ruficauda | reverse complement strand
AAATCTGATTGCGTGCGTACTGTAAGAACGCTAATATGGTCAGTGGCACGCGTCGGTCGCCAACGTGCCAGTTCTATAACTGCTGTATCAACACTGTGTTCGCAAATAACTTGATACAATGCTGCTGGACGATTAATGTCAATAAGCTTGTGAGCCAACTCTCCTATATTCATGATAAATGTATTCTTTTGCAACACTTGATATAGAATCTGAAACATCTGGAACATATTAAAGAAAGTTTTTCGGAGCAATATCGCAATAGGGAACGAGCAGATTGGCTTAACATCAAACGTTAATTCATTGCCGGGTAGCGAGGACTCTGAAAAGTAGACTAACGTCTTATAGAGGAAGCTGATATTTACGTATCATCAAAACGGTATCGATTGAGGATTCGAATGGTAAATATGGTGGCATGAATTTGTCGTTAGACACTTTAATTGAACAAATAACAGTTCTTTCTACACTTACTTGATTATCGGTGGACAGATTAGACACGAGAACAAGATTTACATCTGACGTTACATTAGTCTTCTCTCGCACAAAATTGTCCTTGTGTATCCATCTGTATATTGTATTAATTCCGGTGACTTCTTGCAGAATATTTGTAATTTCATAAAATTTAGAAAACACGTTTTGGTTTTCGTATATTCCTAATATGGTAATATCATGTTTATTCAAATTTTCGGCAACAATTTGCAGATACGCTTGAACAATCGTGTCGAGCTGCAATAGTAATACAAAATAATACTAAGTCAAGAGTTGTAAAAGAAAAAGTGATATACATATGTATATACAGTTATGTGACAAAATTGGCTTCATACATCAAATTGCTGACATCCAAAGTGCGGTACGAATTTTAGGGTTCTTAGGGCGGTTGAGTATTGAGAGGATACTGCAACATCATGAAAAGTAATATTGTGTATACAGACTCCTCCACATCTGAAACATATCGTGCGACATCTTATTACAAAAGTTTAACCGCATAAGGGTTTTATATTACAATGGCTACGACGAATATATACCTAGTTGCATTTTCATTTTCATCTACAATCGCTGTCTTAATCGCATCAGCGTCATTTGAATGTTCTTTAGGATTGATAGTAATTTTTGCTATAAAATTGACAAAAGAATATGCATCGCGTAACCGTCTCAAGGTACTTAATTGAATCAATCCGTCGATGAAGGTCACCCAATTGTCGCGCCACAGGATATTAGCTTTAGTAAGAGATGGATTTGCACTATGAATGCTTTGGAAATCATCCCTGAAAAAAAATCAATTGTTATGAGTATTGTCTGGTCTGATACGAATTAAATTAGTTACATGTATAATTACAAGTAGGCCTACTTACTTATAACAATACCCATCCAAATTGAAATTATTATATATATCTTTTGAAATTATTTCCATATCCATATTTTCAGCGCCATTTACCTTAACTTTAGCTTCAGAGCCTGTTACGTCCTCATCCTTATTAATAAATCCGGAAGCTACTTTCGAGTCAATGTCGTCCATAACCTTTTAATTTATAACATATGATCAATGCTGGTTAACACGCTACATAAGTAATATGTAATGTACATTTAAAGTATGCTAAGCTGAACTTAAGCTTTTCGGAAAAAACCACAAACTTAAATAATATTTTTAAAATTTCAATCCCTTTTCCAAATATTCTTAGCAGTAATTAGTCGTTAGTATGAAGATTTTTATTATACAACTCATCAAAATATGTCCTAAAATATGTGATCATCTTGATTAGCAGAGCAATACCTCAAAGCGACCGGTGCCGCGGTGGAGTGCGACTCTGAGGCTGAGCTGGCGACGCTCGTGCAGCACGGGCTGCGCATGCAGGTGCACGTCCCGGAACTGCACCGGCAGCTGGCGGCGCGCCACTCCTCGCGACATGCAAAACGTGTCCCACACCGCCACAAGTACCGCCGCAGTTGGATACACTATTTTCCCTAGATACGTTTTGTTCAATTTATATGATTGGCTGAGGTCAAAGGTGATAATTTAAAATCGATAGCATTTGGCAGTTTCATAAATAATATTTGGTTATAAAATTGAAGATTATCAGAACATATAGAGGTGGTAGCAAACTTTTGGAATTAATGATGATAGCAATACGAAGGCAGACTACCTTGCAGTATGCCGATAGTAATGACACAACAGTTTGAACAAGTCTTCAAATATAATATGTAATCGGCGCCCGTGCAAGTACCTATGAAACTAGTCTGATGCCGTCGCAGATGGGTAAAAAAAACAAGAATATCCAATCCAGCAAAGGTGCTGAAGGCATTAATGAAATCAGTTTCTCCATTTCCATAACGATGTCATCGGTGATCCATTGTATTGCTATAATCTTTTAATGACCCTAACGGGTACCGGATGGGTAAGAATTCAAGGGACCATTGTTGGAGAGATAAGATTTCAGTTGTTGAGTTTTAGCTTTGAACTTTGGACAGTAACAAAAATATAGATCTTGGACAGTAGTTTTTGAGTGAGGAATTCTTGTAGTTTTCAGGCAATGGAATAATTTATGCATCGTACAGTTGTTTAGGATTAATTTGCTTATAAATGTCAGCATTTTTTCAAGCGTTTAATAATAAAGCTCTAAATTAATTCTTTATATCTTTGATGCAATAATATTTACACGGTATGTACCTCTAATAATATGCCCTTGTAGGTAAGCATGCTCGTCATCGTAAAGGGATATGACAAATCTGGAAGCTGCAGCGGCTTTTCTAGTTGCTGTTGAATACAGTGGTAACCTCCTGAAATTATATTGCTAAGCTAAATCCATAATTTTATTTAAAAATAACATGTAAACATTACAAAGCTCGCCACTTACCATTTTTCATGATGAGCCCATTCCACTAGATGTGACAACATTGGCGTTCCAGTAGATACGGGTAGTTCGATTTTTGGATATAAGGCTTGAATTTTTGGATTGTACCCTTCCAAATACAACCTATAAAATGAATAATAAGACTGTATTTCCATTAGATAAAAGAACAGTACTAATGGAAATTTATTCAATTACTTACTACGTTACTTACTTGCCAATAGCCTCCAAAAGGAAGACCACATTGTCCGAGTGTCCGCGACGAGTGAGGGGTATATTTTTGCAGGATTCTGGTAGAGCGCGTGTAAGGATTGCCTGGAGCAGGCCATGCGGAGCGACCTCCACCAACACGGCATCTGAAGGGATCAGTTCAGATGTCTCCTCGAATAGCACGGGGTTCTAGGAAATTATTTAATAGTAAACATGCTATGTTCAACAATAGGTGTTCTGATTCATATCAATTTTCTATTCGAAAACGAAAGTACACAGATTTGGGTGGACCTTAAGAGTGCACTTTTATCTCTAGATGTTGTTAAAAAACGCACTGGTCAATTGCCTTTATTAGGAAGATTTCACATACACTTTTGAATATGCTTTATATACACATGTACATTTCTAGGTACATAAATAATTTACTAATGTTTTAGTTGGGTTGTGCCATACCACAGACATTATCTTTTAAAGTTGACTGGACCAAAATTTTCTTTAGCGTGAAGTCCATATATACCACTGTGGATGTTGTGCTTAAGAATTAAATATAATAAATCCCGACAAACCTAAATACAGGCCACTTGACGGTCACTATCGTGACAAATGTTTAATCTAATTCTGTTACTTTGTATTGTTAACAAATTATTGTCAGTACTATGCGGATACTGATAATGGACATCAATAAAATCAAGACAGTTAAAAATATTATGTATGTTAGTATATATAAGATCATAGATGATGAATAGGCAAATACTAGCCAGTAGATTATTGGTGTGATACTGCGCCGAGGAGTACTTGGCGATGTCCTCGTCCCATTTCTTCGTCGGGACTGAAGTGGACAGCCAGCGCTCGCTCCGCGCCCTCGGAGACTTTATCACTTCACCTAAATACTTCAAAAGTCCAGGTCCTTTAAACAATGTAATATTGTTTTGTTTACTACTTTCTTATTTCTTAACCGTTTTGGTGTTATTAATAAAGTAAGTGTCAATACCTGCTTCTGCTATGTAACGTGAGTGATAAGCAATGTTGGAACAAGGTACTTCTTTGGCGAAAATGTTTTTGGCAACTAATTTAGCCACAAATTGTCGCATGACATCCGCCGGCCCAGAAATTGTACAAGACTCGGAACTGTTGTGACATGCCACGTCGATTTCCGGTGGACAAGTTGAAATTATCTACAAGGTAGTAAAAATGTGATACATTGGTAAATAAATGTCGCAAATAAATGTTGTATCTGATAATTAAACAAACCTCCTGATAGCCGACACCGACGGCGGCCATAGAGCCTCGGATGAAGGGTGTCTGCACGGAGACGAGGCCGCGGCAGTACGCCGACAAAATCATCTCCTCCGCCGTAAAACATCCATCGGCGTACGCACATCCCAACTCTCCCACGCTATGTCCTATATATTATTTACAATACAATGAAAAACACTTTGCAGACCACATAAGAAACACGAATAATATAACAAGCACTAGATACGAGTATGTTACAAACAGCCGAACTACTCGTGCTTCCGTGTTGTTAGTGACATATGTTACTGAAAGTTCAAAGGAAAGGTATTTCAAAACTTTTGGCTTACTTTCCTACGAAGTTTTTTTTAATAAACTATGTCGGTACGGGCTTCGCGAAAAACCCAGCGAATGCTTAGAAAGCTTCATCACAAATTGCAATCAGCCATTGGAAATAACTATTACAATAAATGAATAAACTTGGGACGAAATAGTTCATATTAATAGTTGGAAGCCTTGAGAAATGTAATTACAGTAAAAATGTAGTCTTTAAATAATACTATAGACTGTGAATATTGTAGCTAAAACCGTAAAAGTAAACGATGTACATTCCGTAAACGATGTATAAGATCCATATGCCCTTTAAGATCAGATAGCTGTCAAAAGCACTTTGAAACACTGATACTACTACTTTACCCTTCATTTAAATTCATGAAATAATGATTTGTAGCAATGAATTATCTGTGACAACGGTCTAAGCAGGGGTAGAAATATAAATGATTTTAATTTACGAGACGCAAAGATTCACAAAGTTAAATATTTATCTTGTAGTCGGGTTCCATTTATAGAGTATACTGGATTCTAAATATTACTAGACAGTTGTCACAGGATTCCAAGAAAGGGTTGTCTTCCGACACAAACATATGTTTAAAAAATAAATAAAATCGTTGATTTATTAAATGTGTCTTGTGCACATTGATAATGTATAACTGATTAAAATATACAAAAATTGCTATTACAAATTATAGTTTCATTTGAAAAAATATAAACTCTCACCAATAATCTTATCGGGCACTAGTCCCAACTCTCTAAGAATATCAGTTATTCCTATTTGCACAGCGGCGATTCCTACGAATGAGTGCAGGATATTGTCAAAGATAGTTTTATCGGGAGTAGTGATAATGTGCACTATGTCCAGGCCTTTAGGCTGCAGGACTCGATGGCATCTGTAAAACATAGCAGTTGTTTATGTATATAATCTGATATGAAAACACAATTATTTTTGGAACCGTGCGTTTACCTTTCGATAGCAGCAGCGAAGATTGGGATGCGCATGAGTTGCTTGCCCATGCCGGTCCACTGCGAGCCCATGCCGCTGTACACGAACCAGAGAGGGCGCTTCACGTAGTCAAAGTAGACTACTTTCTCGCATAAACTAACGGTTTCTTCTTTCTCATTCTGACCTAATAAGCATAGATATTTAGGTAGCGCTTAAGTGGCATCTCCTATAAAATTTCTAAATCACGATATTTAAATATAAGTCTCACTCAGTAAACTGTATCCTCTTCCCAAGTTTCCAGAGATTACGCTTAAGTGAATATTATGCAGCAATGCCAATTCTTCGGGGTCTACTCGACGCGTTTTTAAATCTTCCAAAACTTTTTCTACCGCTGATTCTTGTCTTCCGGAAATCAGAACTAAGCGTGGAATTTGAGACTTATAACGGTTGAGATCCTGAAAATAAAATAGACAAAGCGTTACGTCAATTAAACAAATAACGTGTTAAGGCAATTTAAAAACACAAGCGCCACACTAAATGTTTATATTCTCAATATTTATTAAAGTACTAAAACAAGAATCGCCCCACCTTTGGCTTGTAACATCCATGAAGAAGCAAATGTGCGTTGGCGCCTGTGACGGAAAGCCCGTTGACGGCGGCGTAGGTGCGGCGGAAGGGCGTGTGCTCGCGCACCACCTGCATTCTGCCGTCGCGCAGCGCCGCCACGTCGCGCCGCGGCGTCTCGCAGTGCAGGTTGCTGGCCAACAACCCGGTGTGGTACCCGAGAAGAACCTGAAAAAATGCGAAGAGAATTTAGACTCCATACTACATATAATTCTCTGGAATATTTACTCGCCGCGAAGAATGAAGACATGACTACATGAAACCCAAGCATTACCCAAAGGATCACGACCCACTGACACGTTCCAATCCATACACAACTTATACACGTAAGATAATCCGGAGTAGAGGCAGATGAGACAAACAATGCCAATGACAAATTAGAACTAGACATTGAGTATAACAAAGGCAACTTACTTTTGTTATAGCAGTTATGCCCGAGGCGGCCTCTTGATAGCCAAGATTTGAAGTAACACTTCCAACCAGCAGAGGATCACTTCGGCCATTACAAAAGTTCTTTTCTATTGCCATTAGTTCAGCTTTATCTGCTTCAGGCACAGCTAGAAATAAAAATGACAATAAAACAAAAACAGACACTCTTACTACTTCCAAAAAATATATTTTAAATATTTCCTCCTCTGATCAATGTTTCTGTACGACAACAATTCGGCAATAGCTTCAAAATTAACTTCGACCAAAAATAACTGTCACTGCTTCTTCTTAGGCAAAGGACATTTAAATAGTACCTCGTTTTCTCCAGCATTAATATCTACATAAGAAAATCAGGGTCAAGGCTATTTTAAGCGACGACTAGTGAGTGACTAGAGTTTCTTATAGTCACCTGAACCGAAGGCTTCTACATATTCAACGGCTTTGGGCGGTACTTTTGCTTCTTCGTAAAATCTTTTGAAAAATTCTGCCATATCATCCGCATCTCGATAGAAACCATACCGAGGACCCGTTTCACCTTCTAAAAGTGATGTAAACTCGCTTTTTACGAGTACAATTTCTGCATAGATCCTAAAAACGAAACAATATTTCATATAAGCATATAATTGCTGCTATTTGTTTATGTACGGTTCATAACGATAAAGAAGCCTTTCGCACCTGAGAGCGTCGCTTGCTTTCTGTAAAAATAAAACATTGATTCCTTCAGATTTAGCGCAGCCCTCAGCGTTTTCGTCGAACGATTTTGTTTTACCGTCCATGCTTAGCTTCATAGTCCTGATTGCATAAGGATATCACTATATTATAATTTCCACATACATTGCTCTATTTGTACACACACAGCAATAGCACAAAGTGTACCATTAAAGTTGTTTTTACCTTCCGTAGTGAATAAAAGATTGAGGATGTAAACAAAGATTAGCTCCTCCCACTATGGCTGCTTCACATTCGCCTCGGAGGATATCTTGGTAGGCCAACATGACAGCGGCGGTGGAACTGCAGCAGCCCTCGTCGACGGCCATCGAAGGCCCCTTCGCGTTCAGCCAATACGAGACCCGATTAGCGAACATTGTCTTACTACACCTAATGATCAACGATTACTATATTATTATTCAGAAAGGGAGACAAATCCCTTTAGAATTACGGGCCTTTTGCGCTCTCGAGCCACATATAAAAGCTATATTAAGAGCGATCTCGAATCGTCACGTGCAGAATCTTGAGAGCGTTTAACCTCTAGTATAGGCAGGTTTTCGTACAAACCTCAACATCATGGCCAACATCCGCCATAAGACAGATTGTGCAGAAAATCGAAGAAGACATTTGTCTCTTTATATGGCATTTGTGGATCTCAAAAAAGCGTTTGATTTCATCGAAATCTGAACTTCTCTATAATCCTTACAGAATGCCGCGTAGTTTGATAGTATAGAAAAGGTGATGAAATAACTACACATATAATGTTGTTATGTTGACTGTTCGTAGGTATCCGAACGAAGATCGTATTACTCGTACGTCTTTAAAATTAATACTGAACGCGGAACCTCAACATCAATAGAGCAAATTTGTTTAATTTTGGCATTTTGGCAAACTCTCTGCAGTACAACAATTGCGGCCTCTGTGATGATGAGATTATTATGCCCTAATGGTTAAGACAAACGATATATTTAAAAGTTCAGTCAAAATGTTGTGTATAGTACTTGCCCTGCTATACCGAAACCAGTCCTTGAGCTCGCTTCGTAAAAGCATACTTTTTCCGTTTCCGAAAAACACGTCCCAACGTAAACGCCAACTTTTTTACCAGAAAGATGCTCTGGACTTACACCTGCAAGCATAAACCGAATCGAAGATAAATTAATAGAATGTTTGCTCATTTAATAATTACACTGAAGTCTAAACATAACATTTTTTTGGCATTACCCACATTTTTGTTTCCCGCCTATTAATCTTATTTGTCTGTTTTGTACACAGCTGTTTTGTTTTGTTGTCATGACTACAGCACCACCTTTTTTATGTTTGCATCATGTTATTATATTTTACTACGCTTAGTATAATAATACAATTGTCATTTGTGGCATTTTTATAACAGTGCAATAATGACCCATAGCTCCGAAGCATCATATATACCTGCATCATAAATAGCTTGATAGGCTTGTTCTAAGATTTTCCGGGCCATGACATCCATGCTGTTCCCGAGCCAGTAATGCACTTTAAAGAATTGCGCATCGAAATAACTTAGGTCAAGCACCTTGCCCGTGTACTGCGTCACTTCCGGATGCTCGTACTTCCAACGGCAGTTCTCAGAAGTAATCGGATTAACCTGACAAAGTATTAAAATCCTCTAAATTTGAAATTTCACGGACAGCTAAGTACTTCAACTTGGTTCTTTGAATGTGCGAGTTTTGCCACAGTACCTAGTGTGGCATGTGGCATGTGGCAGCATGTGGCGCACGTGATAATATGTCCTGAAGTGCCATGGCCACTAACCTTGTTGTAGAGGATGTGCGCCAGGTCGGCCACGTGGCGTGCGTCCGGGAACAGCCCGGACATTCCGGAGATCACGACGCGCTCGCCCACGCGCGCCTCCGGCGTGCCCGCGGACAGCTCTTGTGGTGTTGGGGCCATCGTACTCAGTCTACAAGATTTTACACTGCTTAGATATCTGACGGTTTTATGAAAAAACTTCAAATTTCAATTAAGCCAAATGCTTTCTTAAGGTCCACAAACGTTAACCACAGAGGCTGATTACACTTTTCGGTTTGAATAATTCGCGGAATGTGTGATTGTGGTTCGTTTTTGAGGCTAGAATACGTCAAGTCGTAGAAAAACGCTGGAAAAAAGTTTATAAGCATGGCTGAAGAGGGAAACGGGTCAGTAGCAGTAGCTCTTCAAAGGGAAACTTAACATATTATTATTAACATAATCATCATCATCATCATCATCATCATCATCATCATCATCATCATCATCATCATGATCATCATCATCTTCATCAGCCTACTCCCGTCCATTGCTGGACATAGGCCTCTCCAATTGCACGCCACTGAGCTCGATCTTCAGCTCTTCGCATCCAACCACTGCCAGCCATTTTGCGTATATTGTCACTCCACCTAGCTGGACGGCGTCCTACGCTACGTTTGCCAAGTCGCGGTCTCCACTCCAGAACACGTCTGCTCCAGCGGCTATCGGTTCTACTTTTTACCTATTACCTTTTTATACCCTCAATGCTTTTTAAAAGTTAATGTTAATTTATAAGAACAATGTTTGTTCATTTGTTTATAAATTAAATGAATTTGATGTTTAGGTACGTAGCTAAACACTTCTTTCATACGCGTAAAAACGTAGGAAGGCTATAGAAAATATTTTTATTCGATGCACAATAGATAATATTATTGTGTAACATTATTAACATAATAATCGGTCCATTTATTATTCCACTGTTGGAATCAACAGTTGTGGATCTGTGGGTCTGTTGTGGGTCTCCTCAAATATTGAGAGGATTAAAACAAAATTTACATTGAATAACTTATTGTTTATCTACGTTCAATGTAAAGAAAGTTATTGTATGACAATAATATAAAGTTATTGTATGACTAGGTCGTTTTGCAAAAAAAAAAAATATTGTGCAATGAAAAGCAAATGCATATTTCTGAATAAACTTTTAACCTCACATTGTTAAATCTCGAAGGGTATGTTGACAGGCCGTTAGAAAAGCATTACAATATCCAAATAATAAAGTCTATAATTACATTATTTCGTTCCGAAGGTTACTTTTGCTATTTGAAGTTGATTCCGTTTTTTCAAATCACTAATTAGTGATATAATTACTGTAATTTAGATTTTATTTTATTGGTTTTGTTTAAGACGATGCGTGATTGTTTCGAATATAAGCCCGTATGTTTTCAAAGCTGTGTAACATACTGCATACTTTAGTCTTTTGTGATAATATTAATTGATCTTTTAGAGGTTCATATGAACGAATAAGATGTCTTTAATTATTATAGATTCGTTAAAGTAATAAATAGGAGTACGATACGTCTATAGTGATGTGATTTATTTATGAAATTTTATTATAGTTAATGTAGAGCTATGAAATTTATGTTTTGGAAATTAATTGTAAAATGATGTGTTAAAAAACGACTTCTATCTTTTGTGAGTCTTGACTTCTTTAATCGACCGCCCTTAATAGTGACCTTTAATTCGTCTGTAATAATTGGTAAACCTTTATGTGTGCATAGAATCTTTCTGAATCCAGGATTTATTGTCTTGCGATTAATTGAAATACTTACAATTTATGAAATATAAGGGGTAATTTTAAAATATCGCTCGTTTAAATAGCCATCCATAAAATAAAATGAGTAACGAAATACTAAAAGTATGATTAAAGTTATTTTCTTTGCAGAGTTACCTTTTTTAAAAAGATTTTAAACTATTTAAATTTGTGTATTATTTGTTTTGTTTTAATTCTTATTATTTAATTTTCTTAATAAATATAACCTTCTATACATTGTTTTAAGGCGCGCACCACTTTACAAAAGTGCGTTTTAAATTTAAATATCACTTGCTAACGGTGAAGGACAACATCGTGAGGAAACCTGCACGCC
>DWED01000463.1:0-11231 GCA_018245795.1 Protelbella ruficauda | reverse complement strand
TTTGACCTGAAATGGTGCGGATGAAGAGAGAGAAAACTCTCTGGCTCCAAAAACAAAAAACAACTGTCGATTATTTAACAAACAATATACTTCCACCACCCACCCCTAGTGAAATGGATGGCGTAGTAGTAAATAAATAGATAAATACTTATAACTAACTCTCGCTTTGGCACTTTCACTCGGGAGTGAGTGCCAGCAAATTGAAAATAGGAGGTAAAAATGACAATCAAAAATCTAATATCAATATATATGTACAATGATTTTTGTATTAATATATTTGATAATAAAACAGGACAAAAAGAAAATATTAATGATGATATTAATTTAATTAAAAATGAAGAAGCATATTTATTAAATCAAGAAATAATTTATTTTGATGTTAAAGAACAAAAAGGAAGAAAATTAATAGAAATATTAATATCAAAGAATGAGGTAAATTAGTATGTGAAAAGATGAAAATGGTTATGTTTATACAGAAGAAGACTTATTTAATTTAGCATTAGAAGAATGTCATTCAGAAGAAAGTGCTTATGAATATATTAATAATTTAATTAATGAAATGGAATTAGAGGAAATTTATAATGAATAAATTTATTGGAATTGGTAGAACAACTAAAGATATAGAAATTAAACAAACAAGTAATGGAAAAGAATATGCCATATTTCAATTGGCAGTAACTCGCCCATATTCAACTCAGAAAGAAACTGATTTTATACATTGTCAAGTTTGAAATAAACAAGCAATAGTTTTACAAAAATATTGTCAAAAAGGTAGTCAAATTGCAATTAGTGGTATTTTACAATCTTTTAAAGATAAAGATAATAAAATACAATGAATAGTTCAAGTTTCTAATTATGAATTTTTACATACAAATAATGATTTAAAAAAAGATATTTTGTTATCTGAAAAACCAAAAGAAATAATTGCAGAAGAACAAATAAATTATAATTCAGAAAGTATTAAAGAATTATTTGGTGATAATGATGCAATTAAATGAGATTAAACCATTATATATTTATAATGATGAATTACATAAATATAATATTTCTATTCCTAGTGTGAGTCAAATTGTTAATATTTTAATACCAAAAGATTTTTCACAAATTAATGAGAATATTTTAAAATTAGCACAAAATCGTGGAATATGTTTACATAATATGATTGATTGTTGAATAAAAAATAATTTTGATGATGAATTAATTGAATTTATTGATTGTGATATAAAATCACATCGTGAATTATTTAAGAATTTTACAAAACTATATCAAGAAACTTTTAAAGATACTCAATTTATTAATTATGAAACTGAAAAAAGATACTATACACCCATTCTTTGTGGAACAACTGATTTTATAGGTAAAACAATTAATAATGAAATAATTGTATGTGATTGAAAAATTACAAGTTCAAATGAAAAAATTGATATTGAACGATATATTTGGCAATTAAAACTTTATTATTTATTAGAAAAAGACTTTTGTATAGATAATAAAAAAATATTAATGATAATTATAAATCCAAAATTAAAAATAGTAATTAAAGAACAAGTTAATATTATTAAACAAAATTTAGAACAAATTAAAGATGCCATTTTAATATGACAAGAAAGAGAGGAATGAGAAAATGCAACAAGAAACTAAAAAAACATTAATAGCAAGTATTGGTGAAATTCAATCTAATATAAATATTTTTGTTGGTAAAAATGCAAGGAATGATTTTAATAAATATAATTATTTTACTGAAAGTGATTTATATCAAACTTTAAAACCACAATTAAAAGAGCATCATATAACTTATACAATTCAAGCAGTTGGTGAACCAACATTTATTAATAATGATAAAATGGTAAATTATTATTCAAAAGGTTTATTAACACTTTATAAAAATGATGAAAAATTAGAATTAGGAATTATTTTATCAGCACAAAATTCAGATATTGCAAAAGCAGTTGGTAGTGCTTTAACTTATGGTGCTCGTTATTGATTGTGTAAGACATTTGGTATAGCAACTGATGAATTAGATCCTGATAGTACTGAAATAAGTAAAGAAAATAGTAATCAAGTTATTAAAGAAACTAATAATCAACAAATTAATAATTTAAATCCAAATTGAATGAGAGAAGAACATTTTAATAATATTAAAGATTTTATTACAAATACAAAAATAGAACAAGATATTATTTCAAAAGGTAAAAATTGAATAAAAGAAGAATTAAATGTTGAAAAATTATCACCAGCTATAATTAGAAAACAAAGCGAAGATTTTTATTATCAATTTAAAGAAAGATTTTTAAAATAATGATAAAAATAGGTATTGACCCATCAGGAACTGGTACTAGTGCTATTGTTGTATATAAAGATAATAAGTTAGTTGAAAAATTAGAATTTACTAATTATTTATGAATAAAACAAGTTGATTTTATTAAAGATATATTATTTAAACACTGCAATAATGTTTGTATTGTAAACATTGAAAATTGCTTATATACAAATGCTAATGGCTCAAAAGATAGAGATGATTTATTACGATTATTGGGTGTAATTGAAGACCATAGAGAAAGATTAATATTATCTGCAAAATCAGAGTTTAATTGAATATCACCACGCCATACTAAATCAGTTGTTAAAAATATAGAAAATTTAAGTAAATATAATAATGGTTGTATTCAAGAATTTAGTAAAGATGAAAATTTAACTTATGAATATGGTAAAGGTTGAAAATATAATAATGAAAAAATAAGTAATCATTTACGCGATGCCATTATTATTGCTAATTATGAAAGTAAATAATGAAAACTAATTTAGGTGAATTAATACTTGGTGATTCATTAGAAATATTAAAAACAATACCTGATAAAAGTATTGATTTAATATTAACTGACCCACCATATCTTTACCCTGATATTGCCAAAAAATTAGCAAATAAAGAAAAACATATTGAATATAATTTAAAAAAATTAAATGATCCTAATACATCTAATATTCAATATCAAATTCGTAAAAGAGAACTTGAATTTTTACAAGGTGAATTTATTGATAGTTTTGATATACCAATATATTTTAAAGAATGAATGCGAATTATTAAAAAACCAAATTTTATAATTTATTTATCAAAACAACAATTAAAAGATTATTTAATTGAAATAGATAATTATAATTTAAAGTTTGAGCCAATTATTTATCAAAAAACAAATGATGCACCTACTAATAATGTATATCGTAAAGATAAAGAATTATGTTTATATATTTACGACAAACCAATTTCTTATAGTAATGTTTGAAATCAAGATATGAAAACTATTTATCAAATAACAAATAGTAATAATCAATTTATAGGAGCTATTAAACATCCTACTGTTAAAGATATTAATTTAATTAAACTACAAATTAATAAACATAGTAAAGTTGGTGATACTGTATTAGATTGTTTTTTAGGTAGTGGAACAACTGCTATTGCTTGTGAACAATTAAATCGGCATTGAATTGGTATAGAAATTAATGAAAAATATTATAAGTTATCAAAACAAAGATTAAGTAATATTCAAACTACATTATTAATTTAAAGGAGATTATTTATGAAAAGAAAATTAATTCGTAATATTAATGTTTACTTAAATGAAAAACAAGAAAAAGTTTGAAATGAATTACCTGAATTATATACCAACTCACAACGAATAGAACATCTTATTAATTTTTATATAAGTCACAACAAAGAAAAATAAATAAAATGAAAAAAATAGTCCTGTAAAGACTATTTTTCTTTTTTTAGTAAATAATTGGTGTTTAATGACTTTTCTAAATTAGGTAAATTTTGGTTGACTTTATCATTATCATTTTTCAATAATTCAGGGCGACACTTTTTATAACTTAATTTAAGATGTTTTCTAACTGTATCAAAATCTATTATTTCAACTTCAATTTCATCACCAACATTAAAAAAATCTCTAATATCTCTTACATAATAATCTGAAACTTCACTAATATGTATTAAACCATCAGCTCTTTCTGCTCGACAAAAAGCACCATACGGAATAATATTTGTTATTTTTACAATAATTTTGTTATTTTTTTCATACATAATATATTTTTTCTCCTTTTTATAAGGGAATTATACTATTAAAATGTTGAAAATAATTTGTTAAGCATAAAAAATAACATTAATTATTTATTCTTTTTCTTTCAATATAAATTCCATTTAAATATTGCGCTGATTCTGCTTTTTCAATAGTTATTGTTCCATAATTAGTATTTTTATCTCATTCAAATATTGATGAATAACCTTCTATTGATGTTCCAATATAATGAGTTGTTGGTGGATTTTCATTTATAAATTTAGGATTTACAAAAATTGTAAAACTATATACTCTAAATTGTGTTTTAACAGAACAATTTATACGATAATAATATTTATCATCAAATGCTTTAACAGTATATTCTTTTGAATTTTTAATAAAATCACTAGTATTAACTTCTTTTCAATCATTACCAGCATTAATAAATATATCACCACTCCCTAATAATGAATTACCATTAATAGTTTTAATATTTGTTCCATTTACTAATTTATCTTGTTTAAGATTAATATCTTTTGATGTTTTAACAATATATTTACCATCTTGCTTATCAATATAATCTTTATTTAAATCATTATCTTTAATAATATCTGATGGAATATCGCCGCCTTGTTTTGCTTTTCATAATCCATTTTCTTGATAAATAGTATTATTATCAAACGGAACAGATAATTCGTTATTAGAATTATATACAATTGATTTATCATCAACTTTAATTGAAATATTTTTAATATAATTATCAATATATTTTGCTAATAATTCTTGTGATATTTCAATTTGTCATATACCACTTTTTTCTGTATCTACCCAAGGAATAATAGACAAAGTATTAGATCTAAAAATACTATTTTTTCATACATATTTAGCATCTGCTTCACTTAACATAATTGGTCTATCTTTATGATTAGTATCAGGGCGACCAAATCAAGTATGATATTCATTTTTAAAACCATAATTATCAGGGTTTATTCTAGTTATAGTTTGTGATTTATAAAACTTTGCTTTTTCTAATAAGCTTATAATATCTGGTGAAAATTCTATTTTCATATTAGTAGGATATGTATAACTTGCAACACCATCACTACTATTTTCACCACCACTAGAATATTCAATCCCAGTTCTTATTAAATATTGAGTTTGTAAACAACAAGCAATTTTAACATAATTAATGCGTTTTTTATCAATCTCACTATTTGGATCAAGTAATGGAAACTCCGTTTCTAAACGATAACCACAAATACTATCTAATTGTAAACTTGCTCTTGTAATACCTTCAATTAAATAATTTGAAATATTATCATCATAAAGTTTTTTACCATATTGTGCTACTAACTTATCAAAACCCTCTCAATTTTTAAACTCTTCTAATGTTATTAATTTAAAACTTTTTAATTTTGTTATATCTGCCATAATTTCACCTCTACGCATCACCATTATAAACAAAAAAAGTCTTTTTTAGACTTTAATTGTTTTATTAGATAACTTAATATCTTTTTTAGAAATTGATTTTTTGGCTCTTTGTACTTTAACAATTTGATTAAATTCATCTTCACTAATAGGTTTATTTGTTTCTAATACTTGTGCTCATTCTGTATTACCAAGACCCAAAGTATTAGCAGTTTGAATTAAACCTAAATGAATAGCTTCTAATGTTTCTTGTCCTACTACTTTATTTGTAGATTCTTTAAGTTTATTTTTAGTTACTTTTTTAATTAAAAGTTCCAATCCTTTATAACCTAAAATACCTATAAAACAAGTACCAACCCCAATACCAACTAAGATTTCATAATTCATATTTTCATTTCCTTTCTTAATTTTACGACACCATCTTAACATCACCATAAAAATAATCAACAATATAATTAAAAATGGTTGAAATAATATTTTTTATTGATTTTATATAAAAAAATCATATAATTTATCTAAGTAATTTATTTAATTTAATAAATTACTTATCTTTTTTTTAAAATATTTGTAGTAATCTTTTCTATGAATAATTATTTATCAAAATATCAACAAAAGTGCTTATTATTATAAGTACTTTTTTATTTTTTATTATCTAATTTACGCTTGTATATATATAATGTGACCAGAAAGAGGGTTAATATATATGAAAAAGATTTTAAGTATTTTAGGTGCAATTAGTTTAATAGGAACAAGTACAACAAGTTTAATTGCTTGTCACGATTCAAAAACATTTACTCAAAAAGTAGAAGATGTTGGTAATTGAAAGGGAGTATCATTACCATTAAATTATTTTATTAAAAACAAAGATAATAAAAATTATGCTATTAGTTATATAAAATCGGGAGATAAAAATTGAACTATTATTTTATTTAAAAATCCAGAAAAATTATCATTAGAACCAAGTTATAAAGTTTGAGAATGAACTCTTGACACAACACCAACATTACCAAGTATTGATCAAGATGGAAATATCATAGTAAATAATTAATTAAAAAATTAGGAAATTATTCCTAATTTTTTAATGCTTTAATAGTAAATGTTTTTGGTAATTTAATAATACATTTTTGTGTTGCTCTATTATCATCACCGTACATTCCTTTTGCACCAATTCAATAACGATAAGACATCAATAACTTTACTCCATTATAATAAAAATATAATTCTAATTTAGTAAAAACACCAGGAACAGATTGACGAAATGGATAATTAAATTCATAATTTATACCTAATATATCATTATTAGTACCATCAGTTATATCTTTAATTTGTAAATTAATATTTTTACTAAAATCATTATTTGAAGGAGTTTTATATAAGTAATAATCAGCTTTAATATCAAAATTTATATTAAAATCATTGTATACTCTTTTAACCTGTTCTCAGGTTAATAAACCTTTTTGACCAAAATCATATATTAAAATATTTTGTTTTACAATTTCATCATATTTAGCATCTGATACAAATGATCCAACAGCATAAACATTTAACTCAACATTATATTTATCAAAATTATTAATAGGAATATCATCAAAATTAATACTTGGTGGTGGGTCAGGTAATTTAACTGGTCATTCGTGTACGATATCATCATCTATGTATTGATCTAAATAACTAAGTGAATAAAGAGTTAATCAATCTCGGACTGAATTATTATATAAAGATGTTGTTTGTAAACTAACAAAATAACTCATAATTGAATATGGGTCAAATAAATCAATATCATCTGAAAACATATAAATACGACATGCTGTTTTACCTAAATTATAAAAACCAATAGCATCAATAATATATCTACCACTACCAACAATATCAGTTAGTAAATTTTCACTTTCCATTGTTGACAAAGATACACTTTCTTCATTAATTAAATAGATATTATCATCACTTTTAAATGATTGCGGTATCATAACACTACTAATTCTATAATTTTTACCGTATTCTTTTTTTGATTTTTTAGATCACATTGATGCTGTTATTTTATCTGTTAAAGTAAATGCTCAACTTGTATTACTTGCACTAGCACCAATAATGTCATTTACCTCATCTTGTGTATTATATCTAAAAACATCAAGCGGTATATTACCCTGATTTTTTGCTTGTGGACTAGTACTATCTTCAACAATAGGTCAATAACTTTCATCATAAAAAGTATAATTTGCTTTACCAATAAATAAAGGAATACCTTTATCAATGTTTGGATAATTTAATCTAGTATCCTTTTCTATTGTTTTTCAATAAGTCGGAATTCCTAAACTTATTGCATTTAAAAATTTACCAATAACAGGGATATCTCTTTGAGTTCATGCAATACTTTCTGTTATATCTATTGGCAAACTAATAATATGATTTACCATAATACTAAATAAATTTAACATATCTTTTAATTGCCCACGATTTTTACTTGGATTAATAGTATTATAACCAATATCAACATTATATTTAAAATAACCATTTGCTTTGACATCATAATTTATATTTATAACTTGATTATTTTTATAATTTAAGGAAATATCTTTAATTGTTAAATTATTTGGATTAGTTGCTTGTGTTAATTTTCTATCTGTATTTAAATAACCTTCATAATTCTTTTTAATTTCTTGGTTAGATTGACCTTGTTTTCTTTTTAATCAATTATCATATTTTCCATTAATAGCAGGTTTACTATTAGTTAATAAATAAGTAGTTAATGGTTTAGATGATTTTGTTAAACTATCGGCAACTGGCATTTTTAAATTATCAATAAATAATCTTCGTTGCGGATATACTTTTTCATTTCATTTTCCTAAATTTTCAATAGGTCGACCAAAAATAACAGGAGCAGTAAATCCATTATTCCCTAATAAAGTTAATTGAATACTTTTAATATCATTATCACCAGTAAATTTTTCGTTAATTTCATAATCTTTTGGAATACTTAAATCATTTCATATTATTTTAGGGATAACATAACCTTCACCTGGTGCTGAAAATTGTACGAATTGCTGAATAGTTTGCCCAGTAGTATTAATATAATCTTTAACATAACTAAAAGTAATATTTCAATATACTAATTCATTTAAATCATTATATTTTGGTTGAGCATTTGATATAAACATTAGTAAATTATCATCTACATCTTCTTTATCAGATTGTAAAGGAACTAAATAAAATCTTAAAAAATCTTCTCTTTGAAAATTATAAGTAGTTTCAATTGTAATTGTACGATCAAGATATCAAGCGTTATATTCTCCAAAATATTCTTCACCACCTAATTTAGAAAACTCAACAGTATCATTAATATTAACAATATGACACTTATAACCATCACCTTTAAATTTTCTTTTAATAGCAAAATTATCTAATGCTTTATTAATTTTTTGTAAATTAATAACATAAACATTAAAACCATTTTCGTTATTAATTTTTTCTCAAATATCATTAACTGGATAATTATTCTCAGGTTCTTCTTTATTAATAAAAACTTGTTTTGTTGCATCTCACAAATAAGTTTTTTCGGTACTAGTAATATATAAATAACTAATTTTATCTGTTAAACTTTTTTTAAAATCATCAATAGAATAAGTAAATCATTCTTTTTCTTTTTGGAAAAAATCATAATTTCAAATATCAGGGATATGTCTAGATCTAATTTTAATTGCATTTTTTCATTGTGCTATAATTCCCTCTTTACCAGTAAATATTTGCGACATTTGAGTAAAGTTTTGTGGTACTCCATTATTAGGTTGAAAACCTTTATCAGTAATATTTACTAAGCCAGTTTTAATAATAAATGGAAAAAAGAAATAATTACTTTTAATATCAATATCTAATTTAGTTAAATCAGAACAAACACTATTATCCATTATTCTTTCATTTAAGTTTTTAAAAATACTATTAATATTCGGTACTTGCATTATTGTATATCTCCTTTAATATCTTCTTCTCTTGTTTGATTTTCTTCATCATCAATATAACTCATTTCTTGTTGTAGTTGTTCTTTTTGTTCTGTTTTAATTTCTTCAAACATCATTCGTGCTTTTTTATTTGTCACCTTATCTTGTTTATGAATTGCATCAATATGAGTAATAGTTCCATTATTTAATCTTCTATCAATTACTTCTGATTGGGTAATTTCATTAATAATAGAAATATCAATAAATTCTAATGTATAAGGTCTAACATTATCGTTATTTGGATTATTATCATTTAAGTTATCTCATTTATCATAATGTCTAAATATATAATCAAATAAACGATATAATTTAGGAATTCGTAAAAACCTTTTTTGTAAAGTAGTTTCAATATCTAATTTATTATTCATTAAAGACTCTGTTTTATTTGTATAACTATTCCCTGAAAAGTTATCATATTCATAACCAGCACCATTAAATATCATTTTCATAGAATAATCACTATCAATAGTTATTTCAGTATAATTTTGTTGAGCATGAATTAAACCCATTCCACTATTACCAGTTAAATTAGCATAACCTTGTACTGTACTAGTAATAATAGCATCAGCACTTACTAATTCTTCTGAACCTTTACCATTATCAACAAGTGAATGAGTAGTATCTTTTTGTCCTATAAAGTGAGTACGATTTATAATCCTTTCAATTCTTTTATAGTAAATATTATCTTGTACATCTTTAATTAAATTAAATACAGGTAAACAATCAGGAACACAATCAACAGTAGTTTTAGTACCATATAATAATTTAGGTAAATTTGTAAATTCAACAATAGGTAATATATCAATTCCAGTATCATATTCCATTGTAGAAACTGGTCTTAGTTTACTTTCTAATTCTCCATAAGTTTGTCAAATTCCAATTTCTAAATCTTTTGCTGTATAGTAAGTTATTTTTGCTTTTCTAGGATAAAATTGTACTCTTTGATATCACATATAATCAGATTGAGCAGGTAATATTCACATTTCCGCATATTGTTCTATTTCTGAATATTTAGCAATACGAACATTTGAACCAATAGGTGCGACATCAATAGTTAAATCACCAGTTTCTGTTTTTAATAAATACATTACACTACGACCATATAAACTATTTGCTAATTCATTTTGATATAGTTTAGAATAAATATAATTTTTTTCGTATCATTCTTCTATCCAATCTTGTGTATCATCATTATCACAATTAAACATTAAACCTTGTCCAATAGTTAACGGAGCCGCTTTTCTATTAGCAATAATTCAAGGAATATCAATATAATATTTTTGTTCTGATAATATTGGATATTTTCCTTTTTCTAAATAACTTAAATATTCAGGTTTATTAATTAATTCATTAAAATCAATTTCTTTTTTATCTTGCATTTTTACACCTCTTTTTGTCATCACCCATTATATAATCACTATAAGGAGAGTGTCAAAAAATGTGAAAATTATTAACATTAATTACTAGTATTTTAGAAAAACCTAAAATAGCAATAAGAATTATAAAATTATTAGAAAAATATGGGAATTCTAAAATAAAAGCAATTTTGCAAAGTATTAAAGATATTGAGCATCAATTAGCACAAATACAATATTATTTAAACCCTAATATATTAAGTGATTTATTAGCAAAAATACCTAAAAGTTTAGAAATACAATTATTTAAAGATATTAGTTTTTGATTGTAAATTGTAAATGCAAATGTAGCACTTTATTGAAAAAGAATAAAGTGCTACATTTGCATTTACAATTTACACAAC
>DWED01000462.1:0-11243 GCA_018245795.1 Protelbella ruficauda | reverse complement strand
GGAGCGTAGGTCGCCCTCCTACCAGGTGGTCTGACGACCTGAAGAAGACAGCGGGCAGCTGCTGGATTCGGAAGGTCCAGGATCGGATGGAGTGGCGCCGATTAGGGGAAGCCTATGTCCAGCAATGGACATCGAGAGGCTGACGATGATGATGATGATGAACCTTTTAATTTCTCGCTCTTCGACACGGGTGGCATAGAATGAGGAGGGTTAAAGCCATAGTATGTCACGCTGGCCAAGTAAAATGAACTCTGGAACACCAACGTGGGAAGTTGAATTCTAATCGCTAAGGTATTAAAAGGTGTGATGCTATTGATGATAAAAGAATCATGATGAAGATTGATAGATAATCGGGATAGGATAGATAATAGGAATAGATTAAAAATAAGTGTAACTATTGTATGTTTGAAAAACTTTATAGAAGTTCGAAGATTCCGTCCTGTAACCACCGAAAAACAAAGTATTGGCCATGGAAAACAGAGTTTAGTTCTGTTGACATCAGATCTCTTGGGATGACTGACGTTTAAAGACAGGTCCTTGAATCACTAATTATCTTTATTTAGAAATGACCTTGAACGTAGTGAGGACGTCAAAATATAATTAAGTAAGCCTCATGGTCAAGGACATCATACTGTCCACTTGTTTATCCCATTATCGCTATATCAAATTTACTAATATATATCGTAATTAAAACCGAATGGATAATTACCTAACAATTTTCATTTATTGTTGAAGTTTCATTGATTGTTGAAGAAGCAAGTCTGTAAGGCTAGACAAATTTGACACTAGGTAATTCCTATCCACCCCGTAAGATACCTGGCGTGTTCAAGTAATAATAATAATATTAATAATCATATACTAATGAACGTACAAACTGTAAATGACTATATTAAATAATTATATTTTAATAATTATAAACATGTCAAAAACAAGAAACAATAGTTTGAAGCAACTTGGAAGTTCGTAAGTTATTCATAGAGACGTAGAGGGGAATAAGTACAGGTAATTACACGCGGGTGGTACCTGGTGTGTGGTACTGCGATGTGTTGTAGAGTCAACAAAAGCGATTTCGTAATAAATTTGATAAATATGTGGTAATGCTAAGTCCTAATAGGTGATTGATCACATTTTGAAGAATGAAAAATATCAACCCCCTTATAGTCCCGTAGTAATAGATATAGTGTGTACGGTCTAGCCGTACGTTTAAAGTTTCAATTTTAATCCATCACTTTGTAATTCATGATCTTATAGACGTCGCGTTTATCGCCAATTAAACGAACACTGTAATTATACACGTTTAGCATACATTTCTTATATAGAATATAAAAAAAAACGATTAAAAATTCATGCCTATATAGAACCTTTTTGTTCACGTAGTAAACACCAAATATCCCATTTAACTTTACCTAAAACTTATAGTTAAAATATTTTTATACCGTTATCTTGTAAATATACAGTCGTAAAAAAAATATCTTTTTAATTTTATTTTTAAATCAAATTCTACTTAACAGAATACATGTTTTACGTTTTGTCAAATAATTATTAAAAAAAATATAACTTAGTCATGATAAAACAGTTAATCGTCAATAGTTAACGGTATAGTAATGAGACACACTATAATACGTATCAGGGAGGTAGGTGGTAGGGGGCGCAATTAACTTTGGTTCTAGGTAAAGCAGATGTCCCTGTCTCGGTAGTTCTGTGTTCCTGTTAATTAACGTTTGCAAGACTTTTAATGCAAGTTGAATGTATTGTTGGTAGTTAGAGAACGAATAGTAATTGACTTATGCTATACTAGATTTAAACTTATATCACATTGCTGGTAAAAAGTTCTGTGCCAAGATTTTAGGGTATTTTTTCTTTCAATTGAGCAGTTTTGATTTAGCCTTTGAGACATTATCAAAAACTCTGCCAGAATATGTAGATCTAAGTTAGAATGTTTATAGTGTTTTATAATGTGATGTTCGAAGGCAGAGGTAGAGCGGTAGGGGTTAAGGTAAACTGTCGAAGAAACAATGGCTTAAGTACGTATTTCCAGTATTCGCCACAAAACTATTGACTTTGCAGGTTTCTTAGGTGCGCCCAAAGATTAACTTTATCTTCAGATAATGCATTTGGGAGTAATGTAATATCACGCCTTTAGTCCCAGAAGCATTAGGCAGCATGGACCCCCCCTGGAAAGAGGTAAACCTGTTGCCATTCACTGGTCACAGATCTCCGGACGGATCACAGACTCCGAAGGTACCTGACTAGAGAATCGAACCCAAGACCTCTCGATCAGCAGTCGCGCTTGCAACCATCCGACTATCGAAGCAGTACGAACGAGAGTATTTGTGACTAATTTTAAAATTTGTCACATTTAAGGATAACTCTCGTGTCGATGGCTTATATTCCTCGCTAGTAGCATGTTGAACATAAGTTTTCAACCTATGTATTAAATGCAATAACATGATATATAAATACTGTTCAGTGGTAGCTCAGTGGCTTAGTCTTAGGTTCAAATCCTAGTACGCATCTCTTTATAAAAAAAGGTGAAATTCAAAAAACCCATCCAAAATATAGCTTCAGTTCAATTCATGTAATATTATAAAGCATTCTAATGAGACTCAATGTAACCTGTGCTCAAACTATTTGCCCGAAACACCACAGCGCCACTGTCAACAACCTAAATTAAACTCGGAAACCGGTTCTTAATACTATTGCTTTCCAATGCATTGCTGCTTGCGTATTCCGGTGATATATATGTAATGAGGGCTTATAATATATTCTGTTTCTAACAAGGACCTCATCGCTTATACTCGTGAGTTTGCCTGTGTTCAATGCGTTTTTCTTGATAAGAAAGAGTTAGCAAAGAACTAAGTAAAAACATATACATATATTTCATTATCATGAATATTTTTATCGCTTCACCGTTGGACAATGATCACGACAATAAATGAGAAGGCTTAAGGCCTTAGGTTCTAACGCTAGGCAAGTGTGGGTTAGCAGATATCACACGTCGTGGAGAACGTTGTAAATTTTTTCTCACCGTTTACAGTTTCTTACAAGAATACTAAATACTGAAACATATTAAAAAGCATGTGACATTTTGCTAAATAATGACAAGCATATTGCCTTTCATAAACACAAATGGCGTTTACAGACACAAAGGCTATCGGAAATTTTCAATAAATAAATTAAAATATATTGATGATAAGTCAGATTTGAAACGCCCTCAAATATACCAATAACTACACTTATTACACTCATAAAAAGCTTTCCCGCGGAGCTTTCGCCTGAAAGTTAAATGTCCTAGTCACTTTTCCATCATTCTAGAAAGCAAAAACGAGTGTCGCCTTCGAAAAACTCCTAGTCGAGTATCATCATGTTCAAGCAATTATTATTAATCGAATTATTTTTTCAAATTAAACTTCTAACAGAATCTTAAAGGGGTCAAGTTGTCGAAGTTTCGAGAACGTCAATTACTTTAGTTGAGTACGATGCCGATGAAAACATTATATATAAACCGTTCAAAAGTGGATAATAAATAAGTCTTGTAATAAGATTAAATACAGTCACTGGTTGATGGAGGGGTCAGAAGTCTCCAAGACCCTCTAATATAGAAGCGGCACGTCAGTTCCGTAAGGATAGAAATATTTGAGACTCCGGCTCACTGCCTAACCCGCAAGGGACTTGACATGATATAACAATCTTGTACTTTCTGAATGGATCATTGTTATAGCCATCTCTTGTAAAATCAGCTGACGAAACTTCAAGATGATGAAAAATTGTCGTAATTTTAATGTTTTTTTTTTTTTATTTTATTGACTAGACGATTCATCCAGTGATTAGTGACCTTCGTAACTAAGTCCGAGGTTGTAGGTTCAATTCTGACACAGGACAAATATTATTAACGATAATTATTATTACTATTTATGGCTATACTACGTTAATAAGGTATAAGGTAAGGTATATAGGTAATAAGGTATAAGGTAAGGTTTATAGGTAATAAGGTACAAAGTAAGGTATAAGGTAAGGTAAGGTACGTTCAAAGTGCTTAGAAATACTCTTAGCAACATTAATATTAAATATCTAACACATATATGAAGGGGTAGAGCTCAGGCGCGCGCTAGTTGCAATGGTCCCGATAGCAATTAGACTATCGATTGGTTATTAGTACGATGGAGTGGCGCTTCCCGCGGGAGCTTTTAACTGTGAAGGGTACGTTCGTACCCTATTGGCTTTATGAATACCACATATGTTCTTATATAGAATTATAGATGATATGTGTTATTTTAAGTTGAAAAATAGGTGAAATATAACGTAAAATTACGCCTGTAATCCCCGAAGGGGTAGGCAGAAAAGTGTGGTACACTCCCACGTTTCATCAGTTACGTTTACGTCGCATGGAATAAGTGGTGAGCCTATTGTTATACACCGAGCAAAGATCCAGACTCAGATTCACTACTAGAAATTCTAATTTAGAATAATCTAATAGTACCCGACCCGGGATTTGACCCCAGGACCTCGCGGTCAACAGGCGCGCTTGCAACCACTCGACCAATGAGGCAGTCAGTGAAAACATTTTATTAATTTATAAATTACCTTATTTTTATTAAGTAAATCAGTTCTTAAGGTCATTTCAATTTTAAATTCACATGTTTATGTTTTACTTTAATGTAAAAGAAGCACGTCAGGTCTATGTCTACATATTTGGCATTCGGCGCTCTCTGCCTACCTAGTAAGGGACCAGGGGTGATGGTATAACACTTCACGTAAAACCAATATACTTATTATGAGGTGTTCTTAGAAAGAATGTGATATATGTATATATGTATATTTTGTTACCGCAGTACAGTACTAACTACCCTAGTATATATTACTGGCAAATGGTTATATTACTGATTCCTATTATTGGTTCACTGTTCTAGTAAATTTTATTATACGGATATAGTACAGCTAGTGAAAAAAAAACAAAATTTACAGTTCCAGGAAACAAACAATAACACCAATTTCCTTAATGTCGTTCATGAAAAAACTGTCATGCGTTTCTAAGCGGAATGACAGATACACTTTTTTTTCCGTCTCCACGGTAGCGCCGCGTCCCGGCAGTTTGTTCCAAATGGCGCGTGTACAGCCAGCGACAAATTCAACATAATTTCCCGTACCGCATAATACGTGCGCGTTTCTTTTTTCGACCACCGTACTCGGACCCCCAGACATATGAAACCGTATTGTTAACTAGCTCTCTCCGTGACAACACTTGTGACGATAAAATTTTTATACTGACGCTTCTTTTCCTCGAAAACGCGAGCAACTGTATGTCTGATGCTTGGGCTATGAAAGTTTGTGTTTAATACTAGAATCATGTGAACTATAATAAAATCTATCTACGTACCCTTTTATAGTATTTCCTGTACGTTTTATCGCGAGAATTGTTGCAGATTTTCAATAGAAAATACATTTGTGGCCCCGAAAATATCTGTTGTGCTTCGTTTGTAACTATTGTAACATCAGCATTGTGAGTAAACCTCAACCAGCCCTCGTGTAACGCCACGAATATTTTGTGTGTATACGTATATATATATATATATATATATATATATATATATAAAAAAAAGAATTTGTTCTGATTTTCCTCGTACATTTGTAGTGTCAAGGAGAGTATATTCATTTCCTCCCATTTTCACACAGAAATATTATTTATAAGGATTACACAAGATTTTATATCGTAGCTAGGACATTGTGAGTTTTTTTTTATAAAGGTTCAACGCTATATTTCTGGAGCTGTTAAGTGAAAAATACTGCATCTATCTGAATCAGTACTGATCACTTTACATATATGTGACGTATTAAGTATTATACCGTATCAAATCGTGACGCATTTATCTATCTTGATAATTTCTAGTATAATTTAAGTCTATCAATTAGTTTAAGTACTTTATAGGAATATAAACTTGGAGCATTCATTATTTAATAACATATACTGGTTCTCAATAATTTTTATGATCAGTTCCTACCCTGTAACGGATCTAGCGTGATTATATAATACTAATTATATTCTAGAATTTTTTCCTCTATCTCTGTTTAACCTATAGTTGTTATAGAGTTCGTTTAAAAAAAATATAAATTGTTAATTAATTTTGATAATTATTATCATAAAGCCCGACTCTGATGTGGATTTTAGCGGGTTCTAAACTTAATCCGCTTATGGACTTTGAAACACTATACTAATACGAGAGCGGGCTTAACTTTCGCAAAATCGATACACTCTACATAACTGTGGAAAACTCTGTATAAACTATGGTATCCAATACGTAGCACTTGTTCGACCATAGGATTACTCGGTGATTTAATTTATTATAAACTGGGGTCGCTAATAATAATAATAATAATAATAATATTTATTTCCAAAAACGAAAGTAGTTACATGGATTATAAAAGTCATGAAATTTTACCAAATTTATTTCATCGCACATCATGTAATGATTACTCGAATACTATTAATTTTAACCTACCATCAAGCATCTCTGTTTTAAAAATAGTGCATACATAAATATTGCCACGTCAATTTCTCACAGGGTAGGCAGAGATTAAAGTTTCCACCTGCTACGGTCTTGGCAGACTTCTTTCGCATCCTCTACATTTATTATTTAAGTTCGTCTGTCTAAGGAACTTTTGACCCGTTCTTCTTTTATGTTGTCTCTGGTTTGATCCAAGTTCACCTACCTCTCAAGTACATCAAGTTTGTTCACCGACCTCTTCTGACTTTACCATTTCAAAATAGTATTTTTCTAATATGAAATATAACTTGCTCTAACACTGACGAAAAAAAGGGTGAGATCTACATAAGACTTACACACATAGTTCAAGTATAATGTTCTCTATGGCGACTGAAGCCTGCGGACTAACACCTGGTCAGCGCGGTAATCTGTAGCGTTATCCTACTCATTCTGAAAGGTTGCCTGTATCCAACGATGGCATAATGAAAGGTTGCTAACGATGATGACAGCACGCTTGCGACTGAGCATCCATCTAACCAGGTAATGGATACAGTAATGTCAAAACAAATATTAAAAGAGAATAATGTTTAAACAAACTGAAGGCTGTTCACGTAAGGCGTCAATAAAACCGGAAGTGTGACGTCATGTGCACGCACGAAGGAGTTTGTGCGCGTTTGTCGTTCCTATTAAATTTTCCTTTTTATGTGCACAAATCTCATTCGTATGTGATTCATGCGTTTCATATAGACGCAAATTACTTTTTCACGCGTCGCTGTGACAGTAAATGTTAGGGCGACAGTAAATTTTGGCCTCGTAAATATCATCGTGCTGGTTATAGTGAGTGTAAGTTATTATTATTATATTGCCCCGCCAGGGTACAACATAGAAATATTTAACATTCGAAGGTTTCTGTCTGTTACATAAAGAACTATGCTTGACGATGCAATAATAATTATAATAATTATTATTATTACTGTAAAATGTACACAGTATGGTACAGTATACTTTAATAACCTCATATAAAACGTAAGAAACACGCACGAACCGTATAAATATTTAAATTGACACATTTTATATAACATCTTGATACCGCAACGGAACCGGAACCGGAAGTCTCGAGCCCTCAAATCCGAAATAAAAATGGGTCATTTTAACCGGCAAGGACTGCAGTTATAAAGAGCCTTTTATAATGTCGGGGCTCCGTTTTCTGAAGGGCAATTTGGAGAATAAATTGGTTATATGCTAAAAATATGTGAATATGTATTAGCTCATCGTTGGAGACCCGAAATGGGATCCTCTGTGTGATAAAAAGATGGACAACGTGAACTTTGACGCTTTTAAGTTTTGGAGACCAAGACTCACGCACTTGACCGAATGAGTCAGATATGGGCTGATAGGGGAGTCAAAAGTTTGCAAAACTAAGATGCGTGTGTGGAGGGAGTGAAAAATGGAGTAGAACCACGTCAGTCAAGCCACGTAATAAAATATCGATGCATTAAACTGCTCTGTATGTATATCTTCCATCATCATCATCATCATCAGCCTATTCCACTGCTGGACTTCAAATATCTTCCATATTTGATACAAATGTTCTCGTCGGGCACAAGGGCCTTTCATACTTCCCCTAGTACTGACTTTACCCTGCTCTAAAACGCTTTGACATTGTTTCGTACAAGAGAATGTGAAGTGAACAGCTAATCTAAGTCATGTTAAAAGCAAATACTTTAGATATAAATCTGTTGCATTTTTCAACTGTCTTGTCACCAATTAATATCATATTAATTAAATTCAGATCATATTTTATTACATTTTGAACGTTACTGAGTTTCTTGTATCACATAATTCACTTCTATAAATCATACCTCTATGGTACTGATTAAGAATAGAGAACAATCTGCAGACAACGTATAACGATATGTCTGACTTTGACAGTGGGAACGTAAATAATGAATGTTTCATTTAATTCAATTTAAGGTTTTTGTAATTCATATAATGTATTAACTTTAGCTTCCCACACTCCTTCTCTATGTTAATTTTACATTTATCAAGACACACTCCTCCATGCACGCAATATTTTTAAAGTAATGCACGAAGATTTCTCTTCGTGTATTTATATATAGAAAATTGTTAGCTGCGGAATTCGAAGAATGCTGGTCAAGATAACCTTTAATAGATTACTTTAACCTAAGTAGGAGAGATAAAAGAAGTTTGTCAAGATCGTTGCTGATGTAAATCCTTAGTCTGCTTTCCCTTAAGTTAAAAAGCTATATATATGCGATATTAATTCAATAACAAATCCACAGTGAATATGTCTGTAAACGTTCCAATTAAAAATTTCGAAACACATCAAATAATTGCGGCGTACATTTTTGTACAAGCTCCCTTCCACGCTACCCCAGGTGCAGTAAACGAGCAGTGGTGCGATCTAGGTTATAACGTGGCTAGTTATAACTGGGTATCTGCTTTGTAATATTCGATTTAAATGCATGCCTCCGCGCCACCTGTGCGGCCTTAGCACGTGCATCAGGTATAGATTGCTAATAGATACACGAAAGATCTACGTGGATAGGTGAGAAGAAACGAAGAAGTATCTAAGCATAGCCGCGCGTGGGGTTGTCCTATGATATATGTTTCATTTGTCTGTTATTTGTACATGTTTAATTTCCTTTGCATCTGCAAATTGACATATTTTTTTTATTGTTCATTTTTTTAACACCACCACAAACTGAAAAAGGATGTACTTCATAATATCTAATATATGAGTATGGGCGTCGTATTTCAAAATATCTAGAATATTTGCTGATGTTGATTTTTTCATTATGCAATACATTTGATATTTGGTACTCTTTTATTTGTATACATTATCACAGAATAAAAAACCTTATTGAATACAGACTTTGTATTAATACTTTTCTATTCGAATAATATTTTTTTTATAATAAATATGTTATTATTAGCCAGTCCATCAAATGTCTTTAAATTAATCCGATGTAATACAAATATTTAATTTACACATACAAAATCATCCGAATTGATTTTAATATACGTAACATATTGGTTTAAAATCCGTACACGGTGGACCCGCTGCACCGGCGCCGGTACAATAGTACCGGATGTAACCGGATATCTGTTGTAATGTTCGATTTAAATGCATGCTTGCGCGCCACCTGTGCGGCGCGTGGCTCGGAATATGAAAAGTTCGCCTTGTCGACCACTGTGCCACTTTCATTAAAAAATAGAGCGTCCGTATTAAACAAATGTTGCCAGACGTACGTACGTATGAGGAAACTTTCGCGAACAGTTCTTGACGCGTTTCACTTTAGAGTGCTGGATTTATTTTAGTACAGTTTTATGGTTTTCGAATTTTTTTATTTTCTATAATTGTGCATTAAATTATGGGAACACTTTGTTAGGATTGTACAATTTATTTATCGTAATTACTAAAAGTCATATAAAGTCGTTGTTACAATAGATCAAGGTGCATTATAGTTGCAACAAATTTGAAATTCTTCAATGAAAGTTCAATATACATATTTTGGTCAAATAACGGTTTTATTAAAATGTCTGTTCTTAGAATTTAATATTACCGAATGTTACAAATAACCTAAGTAGCATATACAGATCTATGAACGTTATAAGTGCTCATTCGATCGAAGTACTGATAACACGTGCACCTGTGTATTCGAACCTGCTGTCTATTGAATGTAAAACTGAATTTAAATCTATTGTAATATTGGATTTTTTTTTTGTAATATTGCATATCAATAATAATAATGGATATTCAGTGTAACGTTGGAAATTTATCGTAGTTGTTAACGTCGTCGCCATCCTGTCCCAGACGACTGTTGGATATACAGCCCCCCTAAGGGTATTTTTGCTCCATACCGCGCGAGGCATGCGGGTTGGGGACTGGAGCGCGAAGCTTCTTCTGCAACTTTGCTCCTATTAATCGGGGACAAGAGTATGTAGCTGTGCCTGTACCGGTTGCCAGAGCCTCGTTTGTTGTATAGAGGAGTCCATCACGGGTAAATGAGGTACGCTTAGACACCGAAGATAGAGCTGGGAGATCCTGGCACTCCTGTTTTATTGTATTGTGATATAGTTTTGAAATGCATGCATTTAAGACACCTGTGCGGCGCGTGGCGCGCGATACGTAAAGTTCGTCCGTCCAGTATTGTGCCACTTTCATTAAAACTACAGCTCTCACATTAAACAATATTGCTGGCAAACGTATGACAAAACTTTTGAACATAATTTTCGGAATGCGCAACTTTGTGTGGTAATATTATAACAATATCACTATGGATTTATCCCGTTTCGTAGCCATACTAAGTATTATGAATTACTCTTTTCCTTGGATATGATATGATTAGTTCTTTTATAAAAGAGTAAGAAATAAGCAAGCAGTAGTTAGAAGAGGATACTGCGGTCTATGGATATCTACTACTACCTTCACAGGGCTATTAGAATGGGACTGTTAGTGTCACTTAGTATATCAATTAACTGCAATTAAATATTATGATTAATTGATTTGATGTAGTGTAAAGTCCTTACAACAAACATTGCCATCAAACTTTAATAGAATATACTTACCCTGACTGACTAACTGACTTGCGTTTATTCGTGACTTACGCGTGGCTTGAGGTAAGCACGCTTACTAATCAAGAATCCAGAGGATTCGATCCTCGGGTTGCGTACTGTTGGCTTTTTTAACATAAAATTCTTAGTAATAGCTTGGTGTTCGGACTCAGGTCCAGCGTA
>DWED01000461.1:0-11244 GCA_018245795.1 Protelbella ruficauda | reverse complement strand
ACTATTGGATTTTTCTAATTTAGAATTTCTAGTAGTGACTCGGAGTCTGGATGTGCGCTCAGTGTATGGCAATAGGCTCACCACCTATTCCATGGGGTGTAAACATAATTGGTAAAATGTAACGTTTTATGTGGGGTGTGTACTTATTATGCTCCTCTGCCTACCCCTTCAGGGATTACAGGCGTCATGTTACGTTTCCATATGTGTCATAACTATCATGCAGCAGGTATTACTGGAATAAACTATACAAACTTAAAGTATGCCTTTTTGGTCTAGTTGTAGCAACAGTGATTGCTGAGTGAGAGGTCCTGGGTTTGATCCCCAGGTTGGCCAAGGTATTATTGAATTTTTATAGGTTGAAACTTCTAGGAATAGCTTAGAGTCTAGATTTGGGGCTGTTTATGGCAATAGGTTTACCCCTTATTCCATAGGACATATAACAGATGAAGCATGGGAGTACTAAACTGCTCTGCCTACATCATCCGGGAAATACAAATGTTTAAATTTTAAGGAATGAAATGTAAGCGAAATGTCTCTGAATTCTTTTTAATTTGTTTTTAAATTAGAGTCTACACACTATCAATACGAGTGTTTCAGTGGGTAACAAAAAATAATCACTAAGTTTTTTGTGATTTTTTCATGAGAAACTGAAAACCAAAGTATACCTTAATTTAAGTAAGGCATAAAGTTCATGTATCACAACAAAATTGTGAACCTCTGATAATAAAATTAGAAATTTAGAAATTAGGTGAATCAAAGTAATTTGATGGAATCCTGTTGTGCTGTGTGTACACTAATTATATTGTTTGGTTCTGTATTAATGGACCTTTATCATACACACATAATTATCAGACTAATCAAGAAATCTGCCCTGTTTTCACTAACACCTGAACTCATCATCATCATCATTTTAGAGACAGATCTCTCAGAGTGAGAAGGATAAAAGCCATAGTTTGCTACACTAAGCAAAGACTACTCCACAAACCTAAATTAATTAAAAAAAAGTTACTTCACACTTGTAATCCCCAAAGAGATAGGTTTGAATTATAGAAATATAATTGTAAACAGAGTTACAGTACAAAACGGTTAGACACCAGAATCATGAAATTATCTATACAATTTCTTTTCAAGACAACAAATAAACAAAACATCTAAAACAATAAAAGAAATTCATATTTACTTGGAGGCACTTTTTTTGGAGCTGCTATGGGTATTTTTATTGGAGTTGCGGAAGTTTTCTCCGAACACACCATTTGAGTTTGAGACTCGTTAACTCCCTGTTCTCTCTTAAAAACATCCAAAAATGTTTCCAATCCTGAAATAGCCTTAGCGACTGATGCAGATTTGAAATTATTAGTATTTGCATTATTAATACTGACTTTACCAGTCTGAGAATTTGAAATGGCAGTGTTATTCTGTATTTTAGAACCATGAACACTTGCTCGCCGAGCTTCTGCATCATTTGTTTGCCCTATCTCTTTCTGACTTTGACTCTTTGTTTTCTGTACTTTGGCATTTGTAATTTTAACTTCTTTATGGATAGCGACATTAATTTTTCGATCAGGGGAATAATGACCATTTGTGATTACCTCCTTCTTAATTACATCATGAACATCTCCATTACTCATTCCGCTGACAATATCTAACTCCTTCACTGGACTTTGACAAAGTTTGATTTTGTTCTCGATGGTTTCAGGAAAAATCAAATTGTCTTCTGTATGACTTACAGTTATTTCATTAGCAATTACATCAGTATCATTAAATGTATACAGCTCACTTGGATCTATTTTAAATTTGGTATGGAAGAAGTTATCGCTGAGGTGTGGGATGTATGTTTGTTCGTCTCCTGAACTGTCGTGTATGAACATGTTTACTTCACTACTGCAGCCCCCCGACACACCCTCCACAGCCATCTTATACTGTGTCGCACAACTCGTATCTGGTATAGTTTGGGGAATACCGCTGAAACTGTAACGAACAATAGATAAATAAACACTGATTGTCTTTGTATCACTTGCAATAAAAGTACGCTCTTATAAACTGCAGAACAATCAATTTGATACCTGCACATTGTGATATAATAATAAACTGCTCACCCCACATTTTCTGATGTACTCAAATACGACATACTGTGTTCATTTTACAATCTAACGATACAAATAACTGTTATTGGAAAATGCAACAAAATTATTTTGGTCCCTTTGCTTCATTCTGAAAAGGATAATTGGCTTTAGAATGGACATTAATACGTAACTACTATGTTGTTAGTCACTGTAAAATACGTATTATTTTGATTATTGGTAAGATAAACGCTTTTCATACATTGACAATCCTAATGACACCTGTCAAATTCAGTATTTAATGTTCTGTAATTTTCTGGTTATAACTATATATTTCAATCTGAGGAGGTAATAAGACAGCGAAAAAAAATCTCAAAATATTAAAGACAAATTACACTGTAATATTTAACTGTAAAACAAAGATTTTTAGTATTTTTTTTCGATTACGATGTACAAAGCTCACATTAGTGTTCTGCTGAAGCACGGCGCATTTTCCCAGAAAACTCTTTATATCCTTAATCAATATCACATGTATGTTTATTACTGAAACAATAAGTTACTTAAATATCCACGATATTATAGTTTATACAACACAAACTTTTATTCAATAACATCAAGTCGAATGACAGACACTACAGAATAGACAGAAAACATAATACAGCAAATGGTAGCCCAAATGCGGTTCCGTTCAGAAATCAGAAATTTGTTTTGAATTTGAATCTAAATTTATTTCTTATTATAAAATTATACTAATTATAGCGCACCATATAGACTTAATTATTTCTTAAATAAAAATAAATATTTATTGCATTGGACATCTTTTCAATTAGAGATAGTGTGTTATGTACAAAAAAGTGTCTAAATAATATTTCCTACAATTGGCAACAAATGTCGTAATGCTAATTATATCATGTATGTTCATATATGTAATTCATAAGTACGTATTTTGTAAAATTGATGTGACAAACTTGAAAACAATATGTTATTATAATCGCTATATATTTGGGTAATGGGTGTAATTCTTCTTTTACCATTCAACTTTTGAGCACAATTTTTTAGAACTTCAGTTAATAGGTACTTATTTATACCTGATTCGAGAACCAACCATGGAAAATGTACCACAATTTTAACAGTGTATATAATAGGGATTTGTATTTCCTAATGTTTTATCTGTATTTTAGGTAATCGATATACAAATCTAAAAAAATAAATTGTCACTTTATTTAATTTTCATACAGACAAGTTCATAAATTTCCGACATAGACTTTTTAATTTGAATTTTTAAAATGATGCCTAGAAAGATATTTTCATGGTGTATTTATTACATAAATTTTTATGTGGTAGTATTATTAGCCTTTTGAAAAATTAGTAACATTAATAGCTATAAAATAGCACTGTCAAAAATATATATTCCTCTTTTATTGCTCTCAATTTCTAATATAAATAAAAAAAAAACATTATATTGGTCTGGCCTTGATAGTGATTGTCCATTATAAATAATCGATAATCGGGTAGGCAATAAGGACAGAATCGATTTTATGTTTTAAGTAACTAAATTAACCCTATCACACCAATATTATTTCATATTTATCCGCATAATCTGAAACAAATTGTTAAATCCTTCTTTCATTGTCATGGTTTATATTTGTAGTTCTATGAGAGTTTACTTATTTTGAAAACTGAACTTAAAATTTGCCGCCAAATACCTTTTGATTTGAGAACCCCTATTTTCGAAGCGTTGTTGTGAATCCAATATGGCGATATCTGATGTTGTAGTATTTTGAAGGTACGTCAATTTGACGATTCTATAATGTGTAATCCGGTAAATATCACGCTGTTGGAGAATTTACGGTTTATTTACATGAACAATATACAAGTTTGACTCGAATCACTTGGATTTACAGTGTAGTGAAAGGTTTTTAGATTGTATTGTTTTGTTTGTGATTCCCGATAATTTAGCGACCCATTGTCATACTAAATTAGAAAGAAACCTTTTTGATATTCATTAAAGTAAGAATCGGTGTAATAATTACATAAATAGGCGACAAATACTTGTGTTTTGACATCGTAAGTGTGGTTTCAGAATTCAGATCTTGTTATACCGAAGACGGAATGCAATTACGGTAATTACAAAACCAGAGTGAGTGTTCTGCGATGTATCGTAAAATAATATATGTTTTTTTGTTACAGAAGTGCTTATGTTTTCATACAAATGGGAGTTAAATAAATTATCTATTGGGTGCATAAGTGTAGCGCCATAAGAATTGGTTTATTATTTTGAGTACAAAGTCACATTTACGTTGACTATAATGACCGACACACGACGAAGAGTAAAGCTTTATGCTCTGAATGCTGACCGGCAATGGGACGACAGAGGGACAGGACATGTGTCGTCATGTTATGTGGAAAGGTTGAAAGGTACTTCGCTATTAGTAAGGGCAGAATCCGACGGTTCCCTCCTTTTGGAGAGTAAAATACAACCAGACACAGCCTATCAGAAACAGCAGGACACATTGATAGTTTGGTCAGAAGGGGACAACTTTGATTTAGCCTTAAGTTTTCAAGAAAAAGCTGGCTGCGATGAAATATGGGAAAAAATTTGTCAGGTAAATATATACATGAGTGTATCATCAATTTACTAATTTTCTATTATATATGTATGTATACCAATAAGTACTTGTTGTCAAGGTTCTTTTGATAAGTAACTATAACCCATTTCATATGTATATAAATAGAATGATAGAGGTCTGCAATTGTGCACACATCACAAAAACTGGATAGATTTTATTGTTTTCTTTAGTTTTACTTCTGAGACACTTGTTCTTAATTTTTATCTTTAATACAAGTCATTATGATACCTTCATTCATTGTAAAGGTGTTAAAGTATTAACTACAATTTTTTGTTATTAATAAGCTTAGCAAAGCATATTTTTACCTTCAATATTTTCTATGTATTTATCTCTGTACATTAAATATGTTATAAATAATCAATAATAAAAACAACCCAGCTGAAGTCAATGGTATTGTCTAGTATAATATAAATGTGTTTATATTGACTTCATGTTTGGTTACAAAATAAAGTTCAATATACAGTAGAGACTCGATCAACAGGACTGATTCTTGTTGTTGGGCATTTGGATAATTGAATGTATGAAGAAAAGCGGTTTTTGTACATGTTATAGTATTATACATAATATAAAGTAATTATTTAAATCAATAAAAATAAATTACACCTATTATAAAAATCAATGAATATTAAAAGTGATTAAGTGCTGACAAATTTTCTTAAATTATTAAAATACTCTAATGTTAAAGTTATTTGATTGGGGTTGGTAGTCTAGATCATTGCAAATTCAGATGACTGAGGGCTAGATAATGGAGTTTTCACTGTATTGTGTTACAAATCTTATTACTTTACTAATTATTTTAGGTCCAAGGAAAAGATCCATCTGTTGAAATCACACAAGACATTGTTGAAGAATCAGAAGATGAAAGATTTGATGAAATGTCAGATAGTGTTCAGCCTGTGGAGCTGCCTGCTTGTGAAATGGGAAGGCTGGAGGATATTAGTGAACTTGTCAATAGTTGTTTGGTGTCACCAGCTAGAAAGGACAAATTAGCTGCAGCACTAGAGACTCAACACTATATCAAAAAGTTGTTAAATCTTTTTCACATGTGTGAAGATATTGAGAATATAGAAGGACTGCATCATCTCTATGAGATATTCAAAAGTATATTTCTTCTGAATAAGAACAATTTGTTTGACACAATGTTTGCTGATGATACTATATTTGATGTTGTTGGCTGTCTCGAGTATGATCCTAGTTTGCCACAGCCCAAAAAACACAGAGAGTATCTAAGAGAATTAGCTAAATTCCGAGAAGCCATTCCTATAAAAAATCAAGATTTACTTGCAAAAATACATCAAACATACAGAGTACAGTATATACAGGATATTGTTTTACCTACGCCTACAGTTTTTGAAGACAATTTGCTAAGCACATTGTCAAGTTTTATATTTTTCAATAAAGTAGAAATAGTGAAAATTATAGAAGAAGATGAGAAGTTTTTAACAGATTTATTTAAGTTGCTTATGGATGATAACACGGGAGACAGTAAAAGAAGAGACTTAGTTCTATTTTTAAAAGAGTTTTGTAATTTTTCACAAAACTTGCAACCTCAAGACAAAGATGCCTTTTACAAAACATTAGTTTCATTGGGGATCCTGCCAGCACTAGAAATAACTCTAAGTATAGATGACCAGAAGACCAAGACTGCATCTATAGATATACTGACATATATTGTTGAATTTTCACCTTCTGTTGTAAGAGATTATACATTACAGCAAGCAAATAACACAGAAGAGGTAAGTTATTTTTATGTTTAAAAAGATTTCATGACTGTTTACACTTTTATGAAATTAGATGTTATTTCCTCTCAGTTAAAGTAGTGTTCAACCTACAGGTCGAAAGGTCGACCTACAGGAGAAAGACTGGGTACACCCAGTCTTTCTCTCTGAGCTGGTCACGTTTAGTCATATAAATGACTAATATGTGTTGGTGTTGGCTAACTCTTTATCTCTTAAGTGTCACTTAGTTGCCGATACAAACCATGTATGTTATGAACATGGATCGGTAATTACATTTATTGGGAGTCTTTTGATGTGGTAAATAAATTTAGGCAAAATATCTAATATACTTCCCTCCCAATCAATATTTCATCAGCAAAGTGGTGTCAGCAAGCTTGCAACCAAAATTTATTTTGACTAAATTTTTAATATATTTTGAAATGCTTCATTAAGTGATGCTAAGTGTGAATCTTTACCTATATGAAAGCTATTGGCAATGTTTTTATGTTGAATATTAAAGGTATGTTAAGTTGTTTCTCTAAGTTGTTATAGTTAGGGAACAGTTGGTGAACCTTGTTAAATGTCTTTACGGCAGTTTAAATAACTTCCGACAGATGGGTTGGCTACTAACCCTATTCTCCACCAATCTACACTGGAGAAGTGTGGTGGAGAAGCGCCAGGGCTCCACCAGTTATGGGGACTGAGCCCAGCCCAGTAATGGGATATTAATAGAATGCAGCTGTTCAGGTTTTATCTTGATACCTACTCAATTGTTTTATTAAATGTTCAAGCATCAAAGAGAAGATATGCACAGTACTTACTTAAAGAGTAAGTAGCCTTGTGTTTATTACATATATAATAACTTCGTGTGAAGACCACAATAGACCACTATTAAATACCCTCTTTCACAGAGAACACAGATACTATTTTTACAATCTATATCTTTATGGTATATCAGGTCTTTTAACCATGATACATGAGAAGTATTCTCAAATGCTTGTAGATTGTTTTAATAATAACATGTGAGAAACATGATTATTTATTTCTCTTGCTATGATATTTGCTTGAGTGGTTCAACATTAAAACATTTTATTATTCTCTACTGTTACATAGCATTTATAATTTTTTTTTTTTTTTTTTATCATCACCACATGGATTTAAACAGTAATTGTCTCATGTCTGGGTTTGGGGATCAGCCAACTGGTGGACGCCTTCATCATGGTGAATCAGTGAGATGGTGGAGACATGAGGAATGTAATAGTTTCTCCTTTAATTTGTAGTGTCTGCTAAATATATTTCTTCTCCAAGTTAGCCTTAGATGCATTGATATCAATAAAAACGTGATCACTCTATGTTTATACCTCTCTCTACTTCTACCCATTATACAACCTTGGAAGCACAGCAGTTTTGCATATAAAATAGGTGTTGGAGTTCAAATAAAAATTTTATTTTTTTCTTTTCAGGATCAAATGTTGTTAAACATAGTAATCGAACAGATGCTAAGAGATAGAGATCCAGAGCTTGGTGGCGCTGTGCAGCTCATGGGTGTTATGCGCATTCTGCTCGACCCTGAGAGTATGCTCGCATCTGTGAACAAGAGTGAAAAATCAGACTTTCTGAATTTCTTCTACAAACATAGTATACAAACGCTAATAGGTATTAACTTCTACATTTGACAATCTGTATGTATGGTTATCTGTGCCGTGATTGATATACATATATGTTAAGTATAAATTACACTCTTAGCCAAACAAATAAATATGAAATATTATTAAATTGTAAATTGTATCCATTTAATATAAAAAGGTCTTAGGCATTTGTCTTTCAAGTCAGAGATTCTGATTAACTTCATATGTGTATAATATATTATCAGTAAAACAAACCCAATTGTTTCAGCTCCTTTACTCCAGAACACAACAGGTGAAAAACCCCTAAAAGAAGATTATCACACAGTACAGCTGTTAGGCTTGGTACTAGAACTGTTGTCATATTGTGTCGAACATCACTCTTACCATATTAAAACTTGCATATTGAATAAGGTGAGTTATTTTACGCATTAGTAACCTTTCATTTCACTTTCATCTTGAAATATTTGACATAATTTTTTATCACATATGTTTGCTTCACTTCAATATATCTGTAATTCTGAAGCCTGTGTGTGTGTATGAGGAGAATGATGACATACAAGACACATTGGATCTTTGAGAATAAAGATATTTTATACTCAGTACTCACTGCCCACTCTCTAAGAAACTTAACATGACAATGTAATAATAACATAATTTTTATTTAATTTTATATACTCTGTTTCAATTATATTCATTTGTCATACAAATACTTGTAGAAAAGACCCCATATTCATTCTACATTCATAATGATAAGTAAAATATATTGTGGTAATAATTTCCGTGCCTCAATTATGATGTACATGATTTATAAAATCATGCTATATAAAATTAATTGTTTCTGTTGTTCAGGCAAACACTGTCATTTTCATTGTCATATATAGACTGTAAGTCTCAGAGGATTTTGAAAATTTTTCATTTGCACCAACAATCCAAGTTTGGTTCTGAAATGTTATAAAATATGAGAACTAGTAGAGGATATTACTTCTTTAAAGTCTCTATTTGTTTAATTGTAATATGTGAATATTAATCCTTCTCATTCTTTGACTAGACACATGTCTTACAGTGGAACTATTAAAAGGTTGAGGATGATGATTATTTCATTACTGAACTCCATGCTTAGGGATTGGAAATATGTCTGCCCATATAAGACATAAATTTTTTATGTTACTGATAGGCACCAACCAGTTATGCATATTTTAAGAGGTGGTTTGCACTGACCTTGGATTTTTGTTTTTATTTGGCAACACTTTTGAAAAATTAATGTTATAAGATGGAAAAGAATAGAACGACGAATGACAGAGATTGTGACCTTGTATCAAAAAAGAAAATGAGAATCTAACAGAAACCGATAATTAGAGAGTAACAGTAGAAGGTTGTCACTAAACATGTTTGTTTGGTAGTTGCTGTCACAGATTATTAAACAATATTTTGCAATGAAATATTCCAGGATCTCCTTCGTCGCATTTTGGTGCTGATGAGATCAACACACACTTTCCTCGTGCTGGGCGCTCTGAGGTTTATGAGGAAAATCATTGCGCTCAAGGATGATTATTACAACAGATACATCATCAAGGGGAATCTCTTTGCACCAGTTATAGATGCTTTCCTTAGGAATAATGGCAGGTTGGTTAGCTATTGATTCAGAATATATTTTATTACAGTTACTTTACAGGTTCATCTTATACATATGGGCATTTTAGGACATTACTCATTGCTGGAATTTGTTATGTAATCATTACTATAGCCATTTCATTTCAATGTTACATAATTATTGTCTGATATTATTTGATAACATTGTAAGTAAACAAACAACTGATTACTTTTATCTCCTATTACGTAGAAAAATGAAATATTCCTTAAGTAAATAGTGCACTGTGATTTGTTATAAAAATATTGCAAGTCTGTGTTTTCTTTAAACTATAATCTGTATAGTTGCCTTAAAGTTCTCTACATAAATATAAGTTCATGGGAGTATACAAAGCAGTAAGAAATAGACATCAGATTATATGCACTATCATAAGAAAATATCCAAGGTGATATGTGCACAAAACATACACCATAAAAATATTATTATTTATTATCAGAGTTTACATTTACAGTTGTAATTCTTGTGACAAAATACAATTATGTGTTACAATATGCAAATTTGTGACCATAGACAATAATAATTTGTTCTGTTGTGTTTATCCAGTATATTAATAGTGTCATAGTTAAAATGTTATTCATATAATAAATTTTTGATGTTTATAATGTTTCAGGTACAATCTACTAGACTCGGCCATTCTAGAGTTATTTGAATTCATCAAGTTGGAGGACATTAAATCATTGTGTTCGCATGTTGTGGAAAACTATGGAAAGATTCTGGAAGATGTGGAATATGTACAGACATTTAAAGCTTTAAAAACACGGTACGACCAACACCAGGATAAACTCAAAGAGAGAGATCGAGGTCAGTTATACAAGAGTACATTTGACAATTTTAAAATTTATTTACAAAATGTCATAATTAAACAAACAGGAAAAACTGATACTCCAATCGTGCAATGTAGTGATTGTTGCAGAATGTTTTCTTTCCCTCTATTCTTAGATTTGGTTGATAGGTTTTTTATCATTAGAGTCTAGATATTTCTTTAGTTTTAAACAGGTACTTTGGCGTACCAAGGTTGAAGTATCTTTTGTGGTCGCATATGGGTTACGTCGTTTTACTGCTCACTACAATAAAAAGTACTCCATATGGTTAAACGTGTCTGTTATCAATTTCAAAGTTTATTGTACGGGCAATGGCGTGACGATATAATAATAATAACAACAACTACCGGTAGTATTACTTCGAGTACTTACTGTTAGACTAGTAGTAGTAATCTCACTAAAGTGGGAGGATCGCAACGGATGCGAGCAGGACAGGATCAAAGGAAGCGACGAAGCAAAAGGGACGCCCTTGCCAGCAAGGCGAGGACGAGGGCCGATCGGACGGACCGGACGGACCGGATTGCACGGAGGGCACGGTAGGAGGAGAGCGGTAGCGCGGTATAATGAGGAGTGTTGTCCGTGTGTGCAGTGAGCGGCAGCGTGGGCGTCGCGGAGGCCGTGGTGCCGTCCCTGCTGCGCGCGCGCTACCGGCGCGAGGCGCGCGCGCCCGACGACGAGGAGGAGATGTGGTTCAACGACGACGACGAGCTGGACGACGACGCGCCGCTGGATGCCGCGC
>DWED01000460.1:0-11250 GCA_018245795.1 Protelbella ruficauda | reverse complement strand
GAGAGAAACGATCGCGTTAACTATCTCTCTATCTCACTACTGAAGCAACTCACGCTAGCGCTACCAGTGCATGCGCGAGTAGAAAGAGACAGATAGTTAAGCTCATTTGCTTTCTCTTTTTTTTCGATGGAGATGTTTTAAGCTGGCTGCTCTAATCTACGTATAATATATCTATGGTAAGTGATGGTAAATCAATAATATAGATTCCAAGTAAATGCCACTTTTAAGTACATTTACACTTGTCACTTGATTTATAGTATACTGTGTTAAAACTGATTCTTTGATTAAACACGTCCGTGTATAACTACTCTTACCCATATCATAAATGTATATGTAAATAAATATATAGGGATTTATTTCTCAAATTGTGCGTATTACCTGCACAGGTGTCTTCAAAGGATGGATTTATATTTTTTTTTTTATATATTTTCCCATTATCTGATAACGTGGCCTTATTAAAGCAGGTGTCGATTCATAAGATGTTGTCAGATCTGTGTCGAGCGTTAGATATTTTATTTATGCAACTTCCGTTTTTAATCTGTTTTATTAACATATCGTCGCGCCAGGTCTATTACGGTGTAGGCAGAAAGCACCGAGCGCTAAATATCTCTTTCCTTACAGATGAGATTTGTTTTGTTTGCATTCATATCTCTCTTTAGACATGTCGGTTTCGGAGACTTCTCTCTCCCCACCTGTCAGTAATTGACCTATTTGGTCAACATAGTTATATGTAGATATATAATTTGCCCAATAATGTACAAACATCCATCAACATTCGTATTATATAGTGTTGTCATTCTGTCATCTGCAATTCTCTCTGCATATCCGAATTCTCAGGGCATAATTTTTCTCATTCTTCATCATCGTCATCAGCCTTTGGATGTCCGCTGCTGGACATAGGCCTCTCCTAATCGGCGCCACTCCTTTTCTCATTATTACTTCAATATTGTGTTTTACACAACAACAAAAAACGTATATCTTATTTTGTTTTACGTTTGTTGTCATTTTTTCTTAACCAAGTTACTGACGTACCTACGACTACTGTTACATGCGACCCGGAAATATCAAAGCTGGGTCAGAGATTAATAATATTTTTTTATAGTTACGCGTCATTAAATATATATATACAAATTATATATATATATATATATATATATATATATATATATAATTTGTACATTAAATAACACGTACATACGATTTGATGTATAGTATTTTCATTATATTTCGTATTATCATACTTTACATATATGATATTAACGTGAAAATAGACAATATTAATAAATGTTATAAATACTAACGGCCTATTTAATAATATATTAATATAGGACAAAATAAATCTATATACATATATTGATGAAATTTATTTCAAACAACAATGGCCGTGCAAACAGAAACTAACTATCATAATTATTCGGTCGGTTACCTATGCAAAATTAAGTATTAACGCTAAACGTTAAATAACAATTAGACACAGCGGCTAAAAGGTGATACTAATCTCATCTATAATTACTGCGTTAAATTTAAAAAAAAAATCAACTCTGTTATCTATGCGCGTCCGTTTTGTCTATGGTTTAATTCGTTCACATACAAATATTTTATTACTTAGTTCATACAAAGTGAGTACAACGAAAAAGTGTTTGTTAAATTATTAAATTTGATGGCGAACGAGTTAAGCTTTGTAAAAAAAAAACTTTAAATATGTGTATAGATAAATAGTTTTTAAAATATATTTTTATGCTAGGGATGTATACTTTTCATTTAAATTCGATTATGGTTTGCCATAAGCAATTTATATCTAAAAACCTGCAAACATGTGTGCCTATAATAAAATATTAATCGGAAATATTAATCTTATCTATATTTGAAAAAGCAAAAAAATATAATAACCTATATAGTTAATAAGCGTTCAAGCTTTAAGTAATTAACGTCGCGATAAATTACATTAGAATAATTCTAATGACGATCTTTTTGCATTAGTTTTATTGGGCAATAAAATTCTCAGAATTCATTTATTGCTAGGAATAACCGTAAAATTGTACGTGTAAACAGTAAAATCGTAATGAATATGGGCGATTATAATTTTCTGTGTCATAATACCAGGTGAATGCGAACATTATTCAGACAAAAAGTCGGTTTCCTAAGAAACACTGGCCAGTAGGTAATAATATGTTTTTAAATAAATTTATTTACGGGTAATAAAGATATTCCAAATTCAAATTTCTCTCAATATTCCTTTTCCGGGAAATATTGAAAATCTTTGAATGTTTTTGCGATTGGAATATTTTAAGTAAGATTATATTTACAATTATATATTTCCTAATTGGGATCTTAAAAATGGCAATACAAGTTGGGGTCATCACGCTGCCACGCTGATCATGTACGAACTGACAGACTTCATATCTCTCAGAAAACCGCAAACCGTGCGGTGTGTAGGACCCTTTATGTTTTCCTTCACCGTTACACCAACTAATGTTTGCTATGAAAAAAGTAAAAAACTAACTGTAATTTTAGAGGCACACGCGGGCTAGAACTCCAGACCATTGGAGAGACGTTGAGATCCAACAGACTCTTAACGCTCGTATTAAGTAACATAATTATTACTTATAATGTATTATAACACCTAATTGTATATTCCATGAAAATCTCGTCAGTTTATATAAGTTTTTCATACATATTTACAGTCATATGATTAAATAAACATACGCGACTGTATGAAAAGGGTGATAAATGAAGAAGAAACACACCAGGTCTGTAAGAACAGAGATATTTAGCAGACGGTGCTCTCTGCCTGCCTTATAAGAGACCTTATGTTATGGTATATACATACAATAAGACTAGAACAAGCACTATCTTCACATTGTATTTTTACTAGCAATAATTTGTCAAAAATTTTTTATTCGAATATTCGCTTATATGATATATTGCACTGGCGGTATCAGCGCAATATTAAAATTGTTTTATTTCAATATTACATAATTGAATAATATTAAAGTAATATTATAACGCAATATGGGTCAAACGATATTTTTTCGTTTGTGTCCTGACCTCCCGCCGCCGGAGCGCCCTCGCGGACGTTCCGCGCGCCGCCTTCGTAATTGATGTGCATAAACACGTCGAGGTACAGGCTGATTAGAAAACATATGTGTGTTATTTTAAAATTTAATTGTGTAATAAATTTCAATAGTATAATTTTTAATCGCATAAATATTAACTAGTACTATTGTAAAAATTTCAAGATGTGTAAATATCAAATAGTAACAGTACCCCATTTCAAAATTTCTAATTGTTTAAATTTCAAACATTTCAAATATTACACGTATATTTATAAATATCATCTTTTTTTAGTAATAAAAGATGTAAGATATGATTATGTGCCTACCTATATATAGACGTACATATATAAAAGTAAATCAGATAGAAAATAATAACTAACAATAAGTTTGAAAGAAGCTTAATTTAATTAATCATTTGCATAATTAAAATTAATTCTTAAAGCTAATATAACGTATAATATATTGTGTATTGTATAATATACAAGCTAGTATAATGTATATTGCGAAATATATTGCGAAATAAATAAATGTTAATAACAGATTCATGAAATTTACTAACAAATTAAAGAAAATTATCTAGTATTTATATTATCTAGTATCTAAAACTATCTACGCCCTATAGCTAGGTGGAGTGACGATATATTCAAAGTGGCTGGCAGTGGTTGGATGCGAAGAGCTGAAGATCGAGCTAAGTGGCGTGCCATTGGAGAGGCCTATGTCTAGTAGGCTGATGATGATGATGATGATGATGATCTAGTATTTGATTTGTCAATCAACTGGCCGTTTGATCTGGTAGTTAGTTTGACTTTAAAGCTGGAGACTGTAGTATGAATTTTATTCAGAACAAATGTCTGTACGACTGCACAGTATCTGGCTAGTCGGGGATCAAATGGCCATATGTAGAGGTGTCTCAAGAAATGTATTTATATATGAAAGCAAGACTGTCTGTTCTGTTGTTAGGTGCTAAGTTTATTAGAATTATTTACTAGAATATATTTGTAGAATCATGTATTTTTATTTATCGAGTTGTTCAATCATCACAGTAAAGTATCTACCTGTTATCTGAGATGGCTGCATATAAATTGCTTAACACATCTATTCATTTATTTAGCTCAAAGTCTCACACATCCACAGAGTATGCATCCGAACATCAGCCTATAGATAGCTCATCTACAAACAAAAATTTAGAAAGTACACAACGAAAATCGTCATTAATCAATCATCAACGGTTACGAGCATCCTCTATATGCGCACACACACACACAACCATATTATAAAGTACCGCTGCCAGTGGCCAGCAGTGCGTAAATATATTTTGTCCGGACAAAACTGTTATTTTATAATAATAATTGATGTGCTCACAATGTGGCGTGGGTTATTGTCAATAGTCGGGTATTTTTTTTTCTCTCTTTTGTGGCCACGTCATTATCTTTGCTTGAATATGGAGGGAAAAATTGTTTTCCGCTTATGCAACCAAGGTCTGGTGTCTATGGTCGGTTTGTGGTAGAAAAAAATACTGAGTAATTATTTATGCATAATTATTCATAGGTTACAACCGGCTGAGTGCGGATTGATCGATCGTGTTATGTTTACTGCTTTGATGTTTTAACTTTGTACCTGCTTGCCTTGTTACGCTGTGATATTTGTACTCTGTGCCTTGTTGTACTGTGATTCATTCACTCGGTACCTTTTACGCTGTGTTTCTTTTCCTTTGTACATTATTATATTACTAGTGATTCTTTTATTCTGGAATATACCTATTATGTACGTTGCAACAACGTTACTGACATTAGTATAAGGATAACATGACATACAGATTTGTAGGGAACTTTTTAATTTTAACAAAACAATATTATAATAATATTCAAATTAAAAGAAACATATGGACACGTTTTAATATTGTCGATATAAATGCAGACTGTTTATAATTTTAAAATAGAAAACCAAAAAAAAGGAAGGAACACATTCCAATCAAACGTTACAATAACAATAAAGACGAGACGTTCGATATTCAAAATTGCTCATATTAATTAAACATAGCGCAATGAATTTTACACTTTTCTGTTGAGGTAATAAACTTGAAAATTACACCGCACGTGTAAAATTTTAACTCGACATTTGAGTCACATTAATTAAAATAATCGTTAAGTAAGTAGGTAGGTATTTTTATTAGCGCAAGTAGGTGCATTTCTACCACGTCGTGTGCAACGGAACAGGTTTCGGCGGCCGGCGGTGCTGTACGCCTCATGTGGAAGTTATCAATGGAAATAAATATCGTACCTATAAAATATGTCACAAGATTTAATACTTAATACGGACACAAGTTTTACTAAATGACAAATATTTTTTTACTAATTAGCTGCCAGTGTCACGTTTATTACACATATACATCATTACACACATACATCATTACACATATACATCATTACACATATACATCATTATACATATACATCAGCGGTGAAATGGAAGCAATGCTCATCACGTTTCTCATCAGTATTTAATTTAATCCGAATTGTAGAGTTGATTGTTTAATGCTAATCGCATAATGAAGCGCGACGCAGGAGGTGAAAAATATATCTAATATATTAAACCATGGGATTTTTATAAATTAAATTTTCTAGTAGAAATTTCTAGTAGTGGCTCTGAGTTAGACTCACCAACTATTCCATGGTGGGACGTATAACTTATCTGGCGAAATATGGCAATATACTACACTTCTCTGCCTACCACTTCGGGGATTAGAAAAGAGATGTTTTGTTAAATTACACGGATACTGCGAGTGCACTTATACCGAGTGTACCTGTGTGAGTGCGTGTATGTGTGTACGTAAGTGTATATGTCGAGTGTGGGTTATGCGGGTAGGTCAACGCGTCATCTGCTCAGTCGGCAATAAGCAGCCGACTTGGCAACACTTATAACTTGTACGTTAGTGCGCGCACTGCGTATGTACTGATATATTTTGTATGTATTGTTGTGTAAATAATTTTAGCTTGTTGTATGGAAAATAAAGGAACTGAAAAGACTATCCAACACAACGAACTATATTGATAAATATACTTTTTAATTATCCTACATGAGAAAAACTCACCTATATTGACCAAATAAACCAGATATTGGCTGATGGAAGAGTAGGAGAACGGTGGAGGCTGACCTAAGGTTTCTTTCACCTACCCCATAAAGGCCTGGTGTGACGTTACAATAATATTAAAGTACATTTCTGGATATAGTTCTATTCCTATAACTATTGGAAATGAACATTTAACGCATATATATGTAACAAAAACTAATCAAGACTGTGTATCACCTGTTTGAATTTAAAAATATCATTTTCACGCTATACTCTCTCAATATAACACTTTCACGCGATATCTTTAGGTAATTGATTACCCTTTTTGATATAGGTATTTGTATTTGGCGCAGCTATAATTATTTTTTATTGTTATTTGTTTGTATTTTGAGACCAAATAGACAAATACATCTTTGGACACATAGACCACACGATTGATTTAATTACATCTACATGTATATAAGTCTCATATACTAGCATTGATGACGATAATATTAGTGTCGGTCAATATCGACAATAACCGACCAAATCCAAGTCATTACGGACAATATCCGAACGAGTCCAGTACACGTGCATAACCATACCAAAACTGACACTACAAATTTATTAATTTTGTTTAATGCTTTTTTTTACATAAAAAGCTGTTTTTAATATAAAAGAAACGCTTCGAATAAGGCTCTGCCTCCCCACAGTCGCGTCGCCGCTACCGACGCGGTGGTAGAGTCATTATAATCGCATAAATAAAGTGGAGAGTCGCGGGTTCGAGCCGATAGACATCTGTTCGACAGCCTGCCCTTGTAAAAATAAATACGCGACATATACTGCAGCTTGCAAACGGATAGACACGGCAGGTTTCAACATTGTAGAGACCCTACCTAACTCTACGAAGATGGTATCATGTGATGCAGAAAAGTATTTGGTAAAATTATAAATGTAACTTATATCTATAAACAAATTTTGGCGAGGGCTTAAGAAGAACCTCGGATAGTTCAGACTCTAGTCGGTTTTCTCGAAAAACCAAATATAATTTAACCACGCTCGTAGGATCGTCTCTATATGAAGTCGGTAATTAATTTATTTTTTATGGAGACCAAAACTCCCCTACCTTTCCTAAATAGGTCATATACTGGCTGGTGGAGAATTGAGAGGTCTCCTATACTGTCTCGTCAGACATCAGATCTGTAAAGATATCTTTGACACTCGATGCGCTCTGCCTATCCCATAAACATCCCGGCGTAACGATAAAATAATATTTTTTTTTCTGTTTTATGTATATTTAGTTAAAACAAAGCATTACCTAGATGAGGCGTGAACCAGCCAATGTGTACATTAACCGGTCGGCTGGTTTGACTACGTGTATTGTATTAATAAGTTAATTTGTTTTTTAGCCACGCTTCGAAACATCGTGTTCGCTGAGCCCTTGATAGTGCTTACCTTATTTTGTAATATTTTTATAATCGATTCATCATTGACTTTCACTACATCACCGTGGAATACACGAACTTATTATATGCGTGAAGTTTTTTTTTTATAGCTGTCATAATACTGTCAAAATGTTTATGTCAATGTCTGTAACATTTTGATTTCTTTTTAATTCAGCTTCTGAAGCTAAATAAGAGATTTTATTAGCATGAATATATGTAGTTTGCAGAGTTGCTGTAATAAAATAAATATATAAATAAATGACAATATTTGCCTAGTGAGGCCAGATAAAAAATAAAAGTGATGTTTACAATGTTTTCACTTCTATTTATATAAGCAGAAGTAAATAAAAATAGAGAAAACAATGATAATAAAATAAAATAATTATTTTCTTTGGCTGGCCAAACCAACGTGTAACCAACAGTAGACCTAAAAAAAATTTTGTTCGATATCTTTTAAGATACGACTTTAGTACTGCCTACCCATTTAGTCATATCTACCGCATGCTCATTAGCCATAAAATTATCATAAAAATCTAGCATTAACTTAACCGTAAATAATAAACCCATAAAAACGCCATAATAGACCCAACTTCGTATATAGCTTAGTACGACTTTTAAATATGGCGTGTCTAACACATTCCTATGGCTGTATCGATGTTAATTGGAGAAGTTATTAGTCCGCAAGGTGTGAAACAGCAGTTAGGATAACACAAGCATTTCATCAAAAAAGGTACAGCGTTAATTTGAAAAAAGAAAACACACGACCCGGGTCAGTCCGTTGACGGATCAATCGAAGGTTATTATTATTATTTGATATTCTTTATCGTTTTTTAATATTGAAAAGAATTGTTCTTCCTTATAATGTAAACCCTATTTTATACGCGCTCTGTGTTTTTGCGCTTTTCTTCTTATATCCAACGCGATAGGTGTGAGCGAGACAAAATATAGGAAAGATGAAACGTCGATATTGATTGCAAATTTGGAGGTTCTCTGAAATTTTAGTTATAATATTGCTAACAAATTTTTATTACGTAAAAAACTAAATATGTCAATGTTAACACAATGTAGAAAAACTATGGCTGGTCTGCAGGGATAGAGATATTTGGCACGCGGTGCTCTCTGCCTACGCTGTAAGGTATCGGGCATGATGATTTAATAATAATGTAAGAATTTGGAGGGAATATCAGAATAGCGATATATGGCACATAAACATCGTTAGAACTTAAAGATTGTTATTTAAATATAGAAATAGGTATAACTTAAAATATCCTTGAACATCACCAATATCAACCCTTTTATCGTTCCACTATTGGACACAAGTCCACACAGAATGAGAACGGTAAGGGCGTTGTCTGCCACGCTGGCCAAGCGTAGGTTGACAGACTTAAATCCAAAGACCAATATATACATTATGTATGTACGTATTGTTTTTGAAACGCTTCAAGACATATTTTTTTCATTTTTCTTAACCGGCTTTGTTCTACTTGAACATGAAACAATTTGTAAGTATAATTATATACGAGGAGCGGCGCTTTCGAATTAAAAGCCACTCGGGAATCGAACCCGTGACGCGTCGCTACCGTGAGAGCTAGCTACGTTGACAACCATTGTTCCAGGGAAACTATAATTTAAATTGTACTTAGGTATAGACACGTCATTACTACAGCTGAAACGTCATCATACATTATCACAAATATTACCAATAGTTGAAAGGTATGTAAAAGGAAAAATGTTTAAGTATTGTCTTAGCCTTTCGTCAGTATAAAAGAAAGAGACAAAATATAAGGAAACGGTTATGAATAAGGTTCTGGCGACATATCTGTAATCCAACAGATGTGGCCGAGTACTTCAATATAAATAAATAAATTTAAATTTAATGAGAAACCCTTATTAAATTTATACACGCAAGAAATAATACTTGTTCATTTATTTTTCTTACTATTAAGTCAACGCTCTAAGGCCAAGTTCACAATCTCAACGGATGCGCCTAAGGCCGATGCCACATTTGAGATAAAACGTCCATTACCGTGTGTGTCGTCCGTGACGCTATTTTGTTAGTAACTACACAAGCACCGTAATAGTGGGAAAATGCAGCCAAATTGGTTTCGCATTCGTAAACCTGTCTGTTTTCTATTACGTAATCACCATTTAGTAGGCCTTCCAACTGTACACGAGCCCGTTGAGCCATCCAAAGAAAAAATATATGATAGATGTGTATAATTTATGGTTTATAGCCTGACACATTAAAAATGTTAATTAATTAACATTGTTATATAACAAATGAACGGTAACTACTTAACGTGGACGAAAAAAAAATATTTGTAGATGTTAAACAGAACCGTGGAAGGCTATAAAAATTGCACTCTATATTAAAATTAGAATTGAATGTAATCTTATCCTTTCCCTTTATAGCTACGAAGTATAAGCGTTCAAAAAAATTAAGATTCTCATATTAAGTTATACATACTCACATCGCCTTATCTCTAACGTTTACTACGCGTATACCTGTAACAAAGAAGTAATAAATTACTGTACATTACTCAAGCAATCAAAGCTAAACAAATAAAAAAAATGTAATTAAGTTACTGAACTGACATTTGGCGGTAAAACAAACGCCGGCCATCATAAATTCTAGTCCAATAAAAAAGCAATTTAAAAAACATTCAAATTTGAAAAGAGAACTACTTTAAATCGCCGAACTAGGCCACCGTAACGCGGCCTACACGCTCCACAAAATTAAACGCTATTTGTATGACGATAAAGGGCACAATGAAGGGAATTGCAGCTCATCGGAGCTTTGTCATGGAGTCAGGGGACCGTGACGTCATCGTTCGGTAACCACGCTCGGTGCACAAACGTTATAACTTTTATCGTGAGATTATCGATATACTATTTTTGAGTTTTTTCGCATCAAACGTCATTTTTATATCTCTACGGTATCTGGTGTAACAAAAATTGTAAATTGATGCGATATGCTTTGGCCATTTAAACGATGTAATTGTAGAAGGCCGCTTCAGACAGTCCTCGGTTTTGAAATAGTCGGAAAGGATGTATATTTACTGTGCTATATATTTATGATAATTTATCCTTCTACAGAATATCTTTTAACGTAAATCACGACTTAAATCATAATTGTTTACGGACAGTCAAATCAAAAATATAGCACATAAATATGTAATTTAATTTGCTTTGTTCCCGCCATTTTGTAATAAACCGTTTGGACGGAATGAAGGGTATAGCGCAACGATGTACGATTTGTTTCCCAAATGCATTTGACTCATACATATGCAATGATATCTAGGTATCATTGCATTTCGTGTAATGGTTAATGTGACTTTCAACGCTTAATATTGCGAACACCAATGTGCAAAATTGAATTATCTCATAAGTCAATGCCATTGCAGTTTCTTACGTACAATATGACAGTCATATCGATATGGCGTCATACCAAATTGAAGATTCTTCTCACCTGCACGACTTCTGATTCATGGTCTGCAGTCAATATAATCTGGGCGGACAGCAGCATTGTCCACTATAGATTTTAATATTTTAACTGTACTGACTATTCTAGAACTTTCTATCCTCATAGATAATGTACAGTTACATTGGATATTTATTTTTATACATATGTACATGTAGATATGACACTTATTTCAATTGAGGAAGATTGACATTTTGGTCATCATGACTTAGAGAATCG
>DWED01000459.1:0-11254 GCA_018245795.1 Protelbella ruficauda | reverse complement strand
TATATATGTATACCAACGTGTTTGTACACGTACATAGTATATAACGTCTCGATCTTCTTTTGTCCTTAATACCTATTCAGCACACAAATGAAATGTATATTTCACGATTTCCGTGTAGGAAAACAAAACAGCTCATTTTTGCAGTCACGAACACTGACTAATTTGTATTAAAATCTAGGCTAGGTTAATAAAAATAAAGGCTAAACCACGATCCCGTTGTTTCAAAGTACCAGGACGGTAGAAACCCGAGGCAACGCGGCCGCTCTAAATAATTATATCTCGTGTCGATACCGACGATAGGTCCGCTCGATTTAAGATTACCGCTTAAACAATGAGTACGCCGCACTAAGTTTAACGATAAGTTAGTATTTTAAAGGATATTGATGAGTTTTCCGGGATTGGGGCTCTGTTGTAGCAGCGGCGTCGGAAATAAATGGCGCTAATGTTTAATTTAATGGCAGCGAGTATGGAATTTATTTAAGGTCATCTTCAACGGCGTCGAGTATCGATCTCTATCTGGCCAGTATTTATTGGATGGTCTACCGAACTCTGGAAATTTGCTACAGTATATTAATTAAGAAATAGGAAATGGATTATATTTTATATTCCAAATATAACGCTTGAAACGTTATTGTGATATTTACATGTCTCTAGATTCCTAACGTATATTTTTAACATACATAATATGTGCATTTTTGTTAATACATAATCTTATTTCTTTATTTAGACTAAAATAGAGCAAGACAATATCTGTCTATACTATCCAAGATATTTGTAGTTTACGTTGAAAGAAATAAAAGTCGTTACATGTGTTAGATGAAATGCCACTGTATCAAAAGTAAATCCCGCTTTTTAGAATTATATATTCTTTTTTTACAAAATAGACAAATTATTTATTAATATAAAATATTATATCAATCTTTTGGACGTGTAATAAAATAACAATTAATTTCTTTATCGTTGTTTCATAACGGTTAATTAATTTTAAAACAACATGAAATAAAAAGCTCAAATGTAACAGACCAAATATTTATTCACCTGTGGTAAAATAATATTAAACGAATAGTTAAAGACTAAGTTTACACCAGATCTTCATTTCAGTTATCACAACAATGTAGTGTGAATTGCCTTTGTTACCCCGTGTACATGTACCGTTGTTTTTCAACCGTTCATAATCTGGCAATCTTATAATTACGATCGCATCTAATGGTGGTTAACTCTGAAATATCCCTCGGCAGGTATCGAACGCGGAACCTCGCTGCGAAGCTCTTAACCTTGGTTATGAGCTGACTAGGAGCGGCACACACTGCGCTTGTTTAACGTAAGTAATTTTGAAAATTTTGAAGATTTTTGAAATATAGAAAAATAATTCAAGTTACCTGCCGTTATGCAGTTAATACTGCCTATAAGCATCTATATTGAAATTGGATCGAAATTCATGTCGTTACTGCTATATAGTTGTTTTTTTCTTTCTTTCATCTACTTCTCTATTGTTCTATTGTTTGACAGGAATAACATAAGACAAAAATATCCAAAATTGTATTGTTGTCCTAATCGCTGTCATAGCTAGAAACTAAATATAACTCAAGAGTTTTAGTGCGTCTGTATATTAAGGCTAGTCTGCGACGCAACCCGAGTACGGGTTGGCAGTTATAGTATGACCATTAAAAATTATGGATACGATTAAAATCAATTTCAGTGTGCGCCACGCTGGCACGCAGTGCAGCAATATACAGATTGTGAATCCAAGATAGAAATCGTGATATCGTCGCGTCTCACCCAACACCTGTTTGTTCCATGCACGGATTTCATACATTTTATAACCCCACAGCGATGTTTACCGTTTCATATATTAACAAATGCCCTGAAAATACCCATCCCTTGATGTTAACTTTGTAATAACGCCATTAAATCAAATTATTTTCGTCGTCCAACTCATAATAGTTAACGTATTTTCTGTTGACGTATTATAATCATATTTACTGATCACCTGGTAAATTTATGTCTGTTAACTATTCTATTGCATCCTACATATTTACGGGTTAATGACTGTATTTAAAAAACTTTAAATATTTTGACTAAATTGAAATCCTGCTTGAATTTCAAAAGAAAATTGTTATTATTTCCAATAACTAGTAAAGTTCAAGTGTTACCTACCTTCTTGGAGAAAGAAACAACATGCAAATGTCTCATGATTGAATTTGATTGATTGAAAAAAATCATGATTGGTTTTTATTTTCACGTTATTAAAACAATAATCATGATACTCGCGTAAGTGGCTGATAATAACTGCCTATTTATACAATAACTTCAAGTCTATTTTTCTTGTGAGACATAAGGTGGCCGGGCGCATACCACCACGCTTCTCCAGCGCCAATTGACGGAGATACGACAATACAATTACAATAAAAAGATATTGTTCAAAAACAAACACTTCGGCTATATTTAAGGTGAAACACTGATCACTTGAAGATAAACTAAATGGAAGATCGTTAAGTTTTAAAGTTTATTTGCGATTATGCAAATGTGATATATTAAAGAGTCCGCTTTCAGTATCTGATCGGAATGAAATCACACGACAGACTATGAAGTTTCACACGATATGGCTTGACCTTATGGGTTAAACGTAAATTATTATATAATTGCTTGATAAAATCACAATAAAACGGAAATCAAGCGCTATCCTTTTATTTGAATACGGCCGTAAGCCACTTTAGTGTATGCTTAGCTTTAGATACGAGGAAATGGTGTAAAAGTGTTAACTTTATAATTTAAAAGCCTATACACGTACACGATAAAATCCACGCCACGTTTTTCTCCCATAATGACGTAATTCCAATCCCTTATCTTTTCTAACAAGTTTTTCAATACTACGCATTCGTTTGAATTTAAAAAGAATACGAGCTTTTGAAAGAGATTTCTTTTAATTAATAGACTAAGATAAAAAAATGCAATTTTTTTATTATCATAGACAGATAATAACATCACATATATACGCTTACAGCTAAATAAACTTTATAAACTTTAATAAACCACTTGCATAAAACTTTTAATGTATGAGTGATAACTATAAAAATGTTTGACAAATGTATGTATGTATTTATTTGGATAGATAGATATGTCATGAAATACAATTAATTAAATTAATTTATACAATACAATTAAATAAAATAATTAAAAATTGCATGTTGATAATAATAGGCAAATGTGATGGGCCTATTAAAATTGTAAAACCTTTATATATACCTCTATTTGATAATAAATTATTTGTATTTGAAAAATATGTTCTTTCACCTTTGGTTTCTTTTTAGGTCTGTGGCATAATGTGCAATAGAAAACTGTCTTTGACTATATTAGCAGTTGCAACAAAGTATTGCGAGTACAACAAGGAAAACAGCCGGCCAAAAAGCGATTTTAAAATATAACCTTTTCGAACTCGGATACGCTGAATTATGGTTTTGCATCACAATATTACGGAAGGCAGCAATCAGCGATTGCACAAAAAATACTTATAAAACGCCAATATTGTACAAAATTATTTTTTAAAAATTCGCTGTGGTACAAAATATCAACCGAAAAACACTTTAATTATTATATTTGGCACTTCATGCTCTCTGCTTGACTATTAAGCGACCTGGCGTGAAGATATGTTTGTATTATTATTGGGACTTTTTTTAAACATTCTGAAATGACGTCTCCTCCCCACTCCACCTATTCGTACGAATAATTTGATATAATATAAATCGACTATGTAAATATAGGTTAAAACTTAATGAAACGAATACAAATCTAAATTATTAACCAAATTGCGAACGAAATTTATTTGTATCTTTTTAAATTCCTGCTATGAAAATCCAAAATGTTCAAAAATTGGGAAATTATTGTATGGCGGGAAGTTGCAGGCATGGCCTGCAAGGTCAACCACTTCACAGATTACATATTTCCTATCCCAGCACATTTATGTACTGTTCACAGATAATTTAAATAAGCAAATAAAAGGTCAGTAGCGCCATAAAACATAATAAAAGTACATTTTGACCGCTGGCAATGCACTTCATCACATTTACTTACCGTTCCGCCACGCCTACATTCTATCCCACAGATAACGTATACCACAGATAATATTCTAAATGTTGAGGTTACCTTTGACAATGTAACTTAACAATTTTGACAATATTTTTATACTGGCAACTTCATGACTGAATACAATATGGACATTGTAAAATCAAGTATAAGTATAAAGAGATATTTATTAATGAGTACAATTGTTTTTGAATTAGATGCAGTCTTTGGACTGTTTTCTCTTATATCCTTTGTAACATAATAAGTAATGTTTTCCAATTTGTTATTTTAATTATTTGGAGCTATTTATGCGGACTCTAATTTGTTTCAATATGTACAAAGTACAATATATCTACATTGACGTCTTTTTAACCATAATCTAAATTGAGTTAAGAGTTATGTAATATATTTGTAAACATATGTAAGTAGTGTTATCATTCGCTTGGCATACTGCCTAATACCTAGTTACAAGAATTAAGGTGACAAGCTTTTGTACATTATTGGGTTCCCATTTACGTAACCGGGCGCGCCAATCAGCCGTTGACCAGCCGGAGTCCTTTCCGGTAGGGTTGCCACTTTATAGTTTATTTTACTTCTCAAAAATATTTTTTCCAAACTGTTGCCATGTTAACCAAATCGCATTATTTCTTTATTTTTTTTATTATCTAAGTATAACATTGTTTAAACAACAAATTAATGTACAAATGACATTTTAAATGCTTACATTGGCGTAGTAAATAATAATAAACATACTGTCTTTTTCTATTTAGGTATAATATATTACATATAGATAGAAATTATCTTTAAACTTTGATATGGCAACCCTAATCTCACGTTGGATTTCGTTTCGACACTATCCAGCCAAATCTGAACTAGGAGTGGCAAAACTGACAACAGACTATTTCAAACTCTAATTGTGAACTTAGCACCAAAACTATTTTCGTTTTAAATATAAATGAAATAATTGCATAATTTACGTCTCTTTATTCATTTCGTATTCACTTCCTGTAATATTTATGTAAATTTTTCAAAGCCCACAAATTTACACAAAATATTATATACTATATGAGCTATTTCTAATGCATGCCTTATATGCATGATACATAGTGAAATTAGAATGAAGGCATGCAAGCACTTTGTCTGATGTTCAATTCTTTTTAAAGAATATATTTAAAAAATGGAATAAACCAATATTTATTGTGTATTAAATGAGTAATATAAAATGTTTTGAAATAGGAACGTTTTGAAGGAAGTCGTAGTTATGATAAAATATTACAAGTCGTTTAAGATTAAACATAGAAATGAAAACCAATGCTTGGCGATTAAATACAAGTTTATTGCGGACAATATCCTATGAATTAAGAACTACTATATCAATACCAAGCGAAGTCAACACAGGTCTTAACAATCTGGTAAATGTTTGCTGTTCATAAGTACGTTGTCATTCTAAATTGACCCTTATGGCCCAAACAAAACGGTATTACAAATGTTTAGATAAATAAATAATAACATTGTAATGCAACGTTGAATCAAGGCCGCGCGTATTTCCGTGCATGAGAAATCGACTGTGAATCATTAATGCACAAAACGTTTTAATTGTGGTCATGGTTCATTTTTCAAGGAACGACTCCCATCTACCTTTAAAGATTTTTAGTTTGTTACGGAGTAGCGGGCGTAATAAGCTTACTTACATAATTAGGGACTTAGCGTGAAGATATGTATGTATGTAAAATTAGTACAAATAAAAAATTATACTCAGCGACTAAAATAATTAAGATATATTCATGAGAAGTTTAATGCTGCCGTACAAAGTATTATTTCCAAATTTCTTAATCACAATTTTCTACTCGTTTTATCGTTCCACTGTTGGACATTGATCTTCTCTCAGGTATGAGAATTGTTTCTTACGATGACATATATTTAAAATAATTTTGATTTCTCATGTTATTGTGAACACCGTTAGTTTTTAACATCTCGCGAGATTGTAAAATGTCGAAAAATTGGGAACTGTACAAACCAATTACAAATTGTTCTGATATCGTACATTAAGAAATTCTTATAATCATCAGCCTATTTAAGTCTACTGCTGGACATAGGCCTCCCCTGAAGGGTTTTTGCCCATAATTCCCACGCAGGGCATGCGGGTTGGGGATCGCAGAACCCAACTTCTTGCACCCCGTACCTTGCTGTACGTAGGTGGCCAGGGCATTTAGTCGTGCCTAGGTAGACTACACCATACCACGATCTGCCAAAAATAAATAGAAATATATAATCATTAAAAAATAAACTCAATTTTTTGGTAACTTCTCTGATGTTATTGGTAACAGAATAAACATTATTCAAGTCATTTTGATTTGTAACCTATTAAAATCGTTTCCAGAGCAATAAACTTCAAATCAGCGATAAAACGAATATTTGTGGTTGCTTCGGAACATGTGCTTTGTATCAAGGCAAATTGTTGCCACAAACAACGGAACTTTATATCTGGAATGTTCTATAAATAGCTATACATTGATTCTTTTCATTCATACATGCCACAAACAACAGAGCTTTATATCTGAAATATTTTAAAAATAGGTACCTATACATTGGTCCTTTTATTTATTTAACCAAAACACAATACGCACTAAATTAAATATATCAATCAACTAAAAATTTAGATGATAGATTGATAGTCAAAAACATAGTTAACACATCAGCGTCCTTCTGGTCTTGGCATCTCGAACTTTCGAATTGTACAATACCATTTCATTTATCTCGTCTATCATCTTTCACGAGCCAAAAACTAAAAGTTAAGGTCGCTCCGACCATAAACAATGCGCAATTGCCTCATGACACGTAGAATAATTAATTAAATGTTAGCAAACTGACCGATGTGTAAGGTAACCGTTGAATCTCGGGCGATCAGCGTTCACTTCTCATAATGGATATCGTTGTATTACTATGTCCATAGTAAATGTTAATGTATGCATGTGCCGAAGGCGACCAAACTCACCTGTCTCGACCAGATAGGTCGGATTGGTGAGCCTTAGTTGCTGGCTGAAGTCCAAAATCGCCGAAAACGGCGTGCATGTATGAAAAAAACGAGAAATATAGAAGAAGCACATCAAGTCTATAAGGATAGAGATGTTTGGCAGTCGGTGCTTTCTGCCTACCCCTTAAAGGAATCTGGCATGACAACCTAATAATAATATTCATCGCAAACGCGAGAGCTAAATACGAGAGGTTAAAATATATGTTTAGGTATATCGAAGTTATAAATTACTTAAAAAAAGGTATTGATATGTAAAATCACTATACTGACATATTTGTAAAAAAAAAAATCACATAAATAATGCTCTACATTTTGTTTTTGAACAGTATTTGCAAAGGCGTTTATTGTTTATGCGAAATGTAATCTAACAATGAACAACATAATAATTCGATATGTTTTATCACTATACAGAGTGTTCCAATATACATATGTGTTTAAACAAACGTGTTCTTCAGTGGAACAGTATGTACCGTGTACATTCCCACTCTTTTCATTGGACACGCCGTCTTGCCCCACAGAGTAAGAAGGTCAAAGCCATGCTGGAAAGAACATATTACTTTTAAAAATTGATTCTTCTGGGTTCGAGTTCTCTTTCAGGATGAAAAGAGTCTACAGTCTGCTGCATTGTCCAATTGTGGGTTGACAGGCTACAAACAGCTAAAAGTACAATATGGAGAACTCTAAGCTAAATAGACTTTCTCATGACATTTTCTTTCAATATAGGTACCAGAATGTGATACAGCAATATTAAAACCCTGCAAATATTTTTATAAATGAAAGATAATAAAATGATATATGAAACTAATTTCTTAATAGAATTATTGATCTTATTATGTACAATTCCATTAACATTAAATATTTAACGTGTGTTAATGTAACGGTTCTCAACCTTGATTAGTTTATCTATTCTAAGTGAAGCGCTGACTTGTCCAAACAAGTACGGTTTGCGGAAATTGGGATCAGACTCGGAGTTAACACGACTTGCTAAAATTGAAATCGTGTCGCTGTCGTGTCGCCTCTCTCTCATTATCGCAGATTGGGAACACTTTCCGTCATAATTGGTCTCATTACACCACTGTGTAGTACTTTCCTACTTGTTAAACATGATGAGAGAAGAAATAGCGCGGTTATTCATAGTAATCTTAAGTAATGTTACAGCATAGACAAAGTTATAAAGATATCTTGGGACAACTCACGCGCAGCCATCTGATTTCAGACTAGCCAGACCCTCTGCTATGGTATACAGATAGCTGGCAAACATACATATACGAGTTTCTATATATATTTCTGAACACATCAATATGTGTACAGCCGATATATTTACATATGTGTACTTCTAAATAAATACGTTTATGTACATGTAAAATTTATTTAGTCATTGTTTATTGTTGTCAACAAAGGGCGGACTTAATGCCAATTGGTATTTTGTACCAGTCAACCCAGGTCAGCATTCTCACGTAACATAGCTGTTTTAGCACAAATACAAAATTTATTATATACATATCTTCTACACCTCTGATCTACAAGTCACACGAACTTTCAGCACATGTCAGCGGCCACAATGAATAATACCTATCAGAGATATCTATGTGTGCAATAGATAATACAGCCTATCTAGATATGAAGCACTAATTGCCCATTCAAACACATTCAATGTACGAGAGGCAGTTACTATAAACACGAATATAATCATGAATGTTGATTTTGTATTAGCCTTTCTGTAAGATTTAACTATGCAGGCCAAGTTATAGCTCCGCGGTGCGTAGGGCTTAGTCAGATGGGACGGTTTAAAACATCCCCTGAATAAATTTGCGAATTTCTTATTACAGACGTAGGTTTTACTTCAAATATAGTATTTTATGAATTGTCACATGAAAATAACATATACACTGGGATTGTGTCTAGAAATAATTATAGATCATCGAAGTGCTATCGAAATGATAGTATTTCTTAGTCGATTTAAAATATAGAGATACATGCAAATGGTATTATTAATGGAATGTTGAGTTGCTTGTTTAATATTAATTGATTCCTAATTAATTTTTGTATTAACTTCTCTATATTGAAACCTTTGGTGCTGTAAATAATGTAATTTACAAGTCAAGTCAAAAATAACCTTAACCCATTCTAGAATATCAAAATCTAAGCGGGCAAAGAGGAATTGTAACCCACACCAGAACATACAGGGTGTGGAGTGGAAACGAGTGCATACATAAATGAATTTAATCTTGAAACGTTGAGTAAGCACTGGGCTTTACGCCGCGCAGGCAGACACGGCAGGTCAGGAAACAGCCGCAATGGGCCATTGTCGGCATTTCACAAATTCCTACCGACGAATGAGACCGTGCTATGGAATAAGCGGGAGCGGAGAAATATAACACTGATTTATTTATTTGTTTTACTCGGGAGTTAAAAGTCTTCGAAACCGACGTGTGGTATGACGAGAGTGATGAACGTAAAAGAAGCACGATAGGTCTGCGAGGATAGGGATATTTGGCGCTCGGTGCTCCATGCCTACCCCGTAAAGGTCCAGGCGGGATGATGTAATAAAAACATTTAGAGATTTTCACTAACCAAATGAACCCTTTCGCAGATAAAATATTACAGTAAGTAAATAATTACACAAGTGTTTTTCAATTACAATGCAAATCAAAATAAATTCAAAAGAAAACTAAGAAATTCATTCAAAAAAATCCGAATGGATGATTATTAGGATTTAGCAAAGATTCAAAATATAAACTAAGATCGCTATTTTAACGTTTCCCACATAAGCGATCATTATAAATTCATCAATTGAAAGACCATTCAAGTTATTACGTATTCAAAACAAATCTATGCGGTTATCCGAGTCAACAAAATGAAGGCGAAAGCTGAAGAAAATATAGTTACCGGTCATCAACAGTATCGCAGAACAAAGGCATATTTTTAAACGATCCATTGTTTTTGTAGAGCCGTTTCGGCTGCATGCAACGGGCCACACGCCAGCAATAAATTTAAACACCAATAGAATTGCTAAACACATCTTATCTAAATTAGATGCGACGTTTTAGCATTTCATACATATTCCTTTGCAAACTTCTATACATTGTTTACACCTCTACAATGTCGTTTTCTAGAAAGAAATTGCACAGTTGCATATTTTTTACGTTTTTTATTTTTCATTTTTTGAACTTTGTCATTGTTGACAATCACTTCTAATTCAATGGACACCTTGTAAAATAAAATTGTGGATACATTTTACTCTAATGTAGGTAAAATTAAGAGCAAAATAATTCACTGAGGAATAACAAAGACAACTATTGTCAATGAATCTTTTGCAACGAAATGAAATTGTAACAAATGATGATTATCCTTGATGAAATAAAATGCAGAATAGGTGAGCGTACATGCGTACATACATGATAGGCAGTAAGCACTACCAAACCCCTAAATATTAATAAGCGAGCAGCTTCTACATACTCAAGGTTATAAAAAACTTCCTGACCGAGATTCAGAATATGCACAGCGCCATCTGTTATCTGATACTAGAAGCTTTCATTTACAATATTCACGTTCGGAAACACAATAAAGCGTTTGTATGTACGCAGTCAGTTCGCAACGCACCACAGCGGGCATTTTGTAGTCGGAGAGAATTTAATTTACATATTTACGAAGGCAAGTTTATAACATACTTGAACGGAGCCAAATCGGGCGTACATTTGAATACAGTGAGCTAAGTTTTGAATGCTCTCGCCAAAACACTATTGAAATAACTCGGAACAATTAATTCCGTATCGGCTGTGTATCGATGGCGATGACTTAGGGTGTTTAACTTTAAACACTATAGTTTGCTTTCTCTATCAGAAAAGCGCCTTAGTAGATGGAGAAGTTTTTGTAAAAACTGTTTCCATGTATAATAAGCTTTTAGTTTCAACACAAACAATGATATTATCAGTATAAATTCTGCAGTAGCAGTTTGTCGCAATAACTTTGGAATGAATCTTCCTTTTCTTAAATAAGAAACCTCAATAACTAGTACGGAATTGTTGTTTGCGAATAGAATATATGTATATTCAAGGCTATAACACAGTAACGTCATATAGATTTTAACTATTCTACATTGGATTATGTTTAGTCCACTGCTGAACATAGGCTTCAGGCTTCTCGAACCGTCTACAC
>DWED01000458.1:0-11255 GCA_018245795.1 Protelbella ruficauda | reverse complement strand
GCGTGACGATATAATGATAAGGTGTAACTTATTTTATTTGATTTTTCATGAACTTTAAATTCGTTCTCTGTAATCAATTTATATGCGATGGGATGAAACAGAGAGAGCATAATTTTTTACCAGCGTTAAGTCAAAGCACAGATTTTCTTTCAATCTAAGAACATATTCTAGAACTTTTACGCCACGCCACGTTAGTGAAAATTGTTGGAGATATAATTAATATCTGTCTGGCGAACGCTTTTAACCTACGTCAAAACTGCCAACTAATATTAACGACTGTCTAATAACAACTGGTCACCCGGCGTACACTGATCATATATTGCGTCTCATGTACTAAGAAGGTTATCCGAAATACTTTTATGTAAGGGGTAACCTTCATCTTAGGGGCCATACGAAGCTCTGGGGACTCGCTGGAGCATGCCCGGTGTGGCGTTGGGGCCGAAAACTCCCTTCGGGGAGACTGATGATGATGATGAGGACGATCATTTTTCACAGTGCATTCGTTTCGGTACCCTTTAATCTGTGACTAAAGTAAGACGCTTAAGAAAATGTTTAATACTCACACCCTGTTGAGGTTATCAAGTCAGGTCAGGAAATACATAGTATGATGCTTGATAGAGAGTTGGTATTGGTCTCAAGAGAATAAGTTCGGACGATTGAATGCTTTCAATGTTTCAAAACTTCAACCTTAACTTTAGTTTTGCAATTTGTTAGGGAGTTACTGCATTCCACTTCCCAAAGTACGTAGTTCGGTATACTAAATGGGTTTCAATTCTGAAGATTTTCAAACATCTCAGAATTGTGCATGTCATAAGTTATACCTAATGAAATTCTACACACATTGGTGATCTGCCCTTGCGTAACATATAGCCGTGTCCTTACATTTTAATTACGGAAATATTTTCGCTCAGACAATGTGAGGGGCTTCCTTAAAGCGGATTACGTGGAAACAATTAGTAAGAACCGTGTACAGATATGACTCAAATTTTTCGTCTTATACTTTATTTCGTGTTTCGATACGTCAAGTTTCATGTAATTATTATTATTGAAGTTTGAAAAAATTTGACTAGTACTACCACATGAAAAACAGAATAAATTCGTTTTGGAAGCTGACTTCATATGTATAAACATTCAGCGGCTTGTGCTTCGAATATATTACGTAAAGCTGTGTGTTATTTTTAGATACTCAATACTTAGCATAATGAGAGAGTTTCGTCACACTTCGTTCAGTAAAACTTGTTGAAGTTATATGCGCGCTAACAAGAGGTGCATAGTTCTTGAGGCAGACACTACAGTGCATGGAACGTGCATTAACTGATGCGATTTATAGTGTTTCTCGTTAAGGAATCGGCACTTGTAAAGAAAGAAAGAAAGACTTTTGCATTTCACAGATCGCTACCTTTTATCTACTAAGTTAACCTGCTTTTTTGGAGTAAATCGTAATAATTGCTAATTAACTCTTTAATTAACAAAGGTTCTTTCCGAACAGACATCTGATTTTTAATATCTATTATCACTAAAAATATAACTCCCTCTATATTCTATTAAAACATTTGATGTGTCTGTTGACACAGTTAACACGTGTATGTATATAAATATATGTATGTAAACATAACAAATATAAAACGGTCTCCATATGTGACGTCCTTAATTCATTAAAAAAATTAAATTAGAGAGTATAAAAAACTTCAATAACATCGTCATCATCATTAGCCTGTCTCAGCCCAATGCTGCATACAGACCTGAACTAAGGGGTGTTGCCCAGAACCCCTTCGCTGGACTGGACACGTGATTTTCTTTGTAAAGCGTAAATTAAAATGACGTTTACCGCACACGAGCAAGTGCTAAGTACTAACAATCCAACGCTCCTCGGGCCGGATCGCAACCAACCCTCGAATGTTTGTTTCATGCCACAGCCTGTCGATCAATAACACAGGTTTCACCCAACTTCAGCTTTATACTGATGTATTGAATGACTCAATGATTTGTTGATGGTTCTGTTGAATTGGTTACGTGTTTTTAAATCAATATTTTAATCAAAATATATGTGCGCGTTTGAAATGAATGATGAATGTAGAAGTACATCAAGTCGGCGGTAATCGGACTATTTAACACTCGGTGCTCTCTGGCAAGGATAATTTTCCTATTAGGTCCTAACGTGACGAAATATTTTTTTTGTTAATTCAAATGTAAATTTATTTAAAAATCTACAATGGACGAACTTAATGGCTCATACTTGTTTATATGCCTTTTACAAGGCTAACATTAGTAAAAAGTGAAATAAAAAATACGATTCTTATGAAACATAACATTTACGAGTATATCGTGAATATAAAAGGACAACATACAAGTGAAACAATGCTGTAGGGTGAATAGTCACTATGGCATTAAATGTGGGTACGTACGGCGTAAGTAAAAATGTATGCGTTATTGTTTACTGTATGGCCCGAGCCTGACGATGCGTTTAAAGCGATGACACCGCATACGTAATTAAGTGTCACGTGAGGAAATCGACATTACACATGAATGTTCGGTGCAGCCGACAACGCGACGAGCTATTCTCAATAATTACTGCAGTTGTCTCTACCGCTGTCGATATTGTAGCCACCGATCAAGTGGACGTTGGTAATTTTGGTTTCACTTTCAATAACACTTTTAATTCTTTAATTATACTCTCCTTATTCGAATCAGCCCAAAGCAAGCTTTTGCTTGCTTCGAAACTTCAAACAAATATTTGAATCTGAACTACTGATCCATTCTTTGTTTTATAATATCGTACGAAGGTCGAATAGCTTATCAAGATCACATTAGACTGTTTCGATTTACTAAACTTTGAGAACAGTGGCCCTTTAAAGAATGAATTTATTGAGAGATGCTAGGGAAGGGATATTGACAGCTTACAATCTCCTAAATTTTGAGATACTAAAATCTTTGGATAATAATACTGACTGTACATAAGCCGCATAAAATAGTGATACTAACATTGTTCCATCAGTTCGCCATCTATTGTGCTCATCGTTTATCTCCTTTATATATGAATAAAATTCGCCTACGTGAACTATAATTCGAAGGTAAGTAACCTTAAAACAAATTAATGATTGAGAAAAAATATATTTGCGGTTTCCATTTAATTTACTAACTGTTGATTTCTGTACGTGGAGGCATGCCTTGAACTTCAAATATAACAAAAGCGTCAAAGTCACGCAACGAGGTTGTCCTATTGATTACGCGCTCGCTCTACGACAGTCTCTCGCGCCAAAGACGAATACGGTGCAGATGTAGAGTTAAAGACTTTTCATCCAATGAATCAAACATACTATTACATTATATTATAACATTATGGCAGAGTAACTAATAGACAGAAGTTGTCCCAAGTTATTTCTTAAGTGTAGTAATACAACTATGTCATTGATGCATGATGGATATCAATATGCTTAACAGAGACATATTTGCTGGTAATTTTATATAGAATAGCGGTGCAATCAGCACGCACTCACTGAGATTTAAAATTAAATGTAATAAAATGATATTAACAGTAGGATTAGACATTTCTACTCAAATTAAATTCATTACGAACCTAACTAATTACGGACCTAACGTGCTTCTTGTTCATTCATCATTTTCTTTATACATGCACACCGCTTTCGGGGACTTCTGACTCCATCATTTACTTAAGACTTAAATAAAATGAAAGTAAAAAGTGAGCTTAAGAATAGTATTAAAAGTTTGTATTAAATTCGCGGTGAGTTAAAAGGCGAACAGTATTTTAATTCATAAAAAGTATATAAAGTATCACCATGTATTTACGAAAACATGTTTTCCTCGTAAAAGTAACAGCACAAAGAGTGCTCCAGTCCGGCTTTGCGTTGTCGCCATCCGTAAAATTCCTTTGTCTGCGTGCAACGATCTTTTTGCTGCGTCTCATATCGGCGGCGAGCACAGCTTCCAGATCGTATGTATTTCTGATTTCAATTGCAACGAAGATGTTTAAGAATTTATTTCAATCGAGTAAATAGGTTCTTTGTAAGTTTTCATTCGAACGATCACATTTTATTCAGCTATACCAAGCCTAAAGAAGAAGTGATATTGCCGCACTAGAAAATAGAGAAATTGCTTTAAAAATTAAATTTCCCTGTAGAGCACGACGCTGTCACGGAAGCCCCCGCATCAATTGTGATATTAATGTATTGTAATGCAGTTAACAGTTTATTTCAAGATACGGAGAAACAAAATGAAAAGCTTTATGAAAATGAATCGATCTCACCTAATTGTTGAACTTGATGCACCAGGTATTGAAAGGATTTACCAGCGTTGATCATTTAAATACTTTTTGTGTTAAACAAAACAAGCGAAATGTCTTCCACATTTTGAAATTATATGACACATCATTTCTTATCAAAAGAATATGTTTCCGTCTTCTCTCGTTATCAGCTCCTGATAGGTCAGGTTAGTTTAGAACAGACAAACGATCTTTGCCTAGATCGATATTAAATGTCACGGGGGTTTTTCCTTTTCTTTCTGAGTGCGTTTCCGTTATCTTATCCGTCGTATCGTTTCCGTTACCCGTATTTTTAACAACTATAATTATTTAAAAGACTGCTTGAATTACTTTAGTCGGTTACTGTGAATTTTAAACAAAAAACTCGTATTATACAAAATCGAATTGTAAAAGAAAGAAGTTGTAAAGCTTACATTAAAATTGTTAGTATAAAACATTTCCCACTTTTTATCAACAAAACCTAGCAGCAGAACATCCATTTCAATTTAAGTACATACAACTACAAGTAAATAGCGTTGGAATGTATTGTCTCTCTACTTAATCACGGTGTAGAGAACCGCGCTTTCCTCCATGGCCGCACTCCAACCTACTCGTATTTCCAACTCTGGGAACTTAAATAGAGTTAAGCCAAAAGACAAAGCGGCGAAATGCATATAAAAATTATAAAACGATGCATTCACAAAACAAAAGAACCCACAGTTAAACAAAACACATGCGACGCTAGAACTAGCGGAACAATAGTCCGAGCATATGTAACGAGTATATGCCAAGTTGTTATAGAAAACGTGGATAAAATATGTTTGAAAAATAATATATAAACTTTATAAATTAGAAAGAATATTACCCGTGCAGGCTGTTAAAAATTGTCGTGCCCGGTTTAATTCATAAAAATTCACACTATCGTGTGTTAACTCAATTGATTTTTCCGATAAGCATTATAACCTCAGTTGGTTCTTCGAACGTGTGTGTTACTCTACGTAATGTTAGTTATTTGGGTAATTTAATATAGAAAAGGAACATAACATCAGGAGCAACAAAGGAGTAAGTAAAAAAGTGTAGTGCACTCTCACGTTTGGCCAGTTATGTTATACATCCTACCACGCGATAAGATTAAGCCTGTTGATATACAAACAAACGTGGACCAAGAATGGTGGTTCGGGAATATATTATCCGTTTTAAATATACTGATTAGGAGAATATTGAAAACCGCGTGAATATAATAAATGAAAGGGCTTGTAGCTCACTTTGTATAAAGAGGAATCAGCAGAAAAGTCGTATAAAGCTTTAAAAAAGTTATCGCGAAAAGCAGACGGCTCTGTGAAAACTTGCCGGAAATAAAAACAAAGGAGGCACCGAAAATACCGAAGAGTGTTTTAAAACACTACGATCTTATACTCCTATATTGAGCGTATACATCTGTATTACCCTCGTATTTCTTCTCCTGCTTTTTAATCAATTAGAGTATTGCGTTACGAGATGACTACACAATACAAGAACTCGTTTAATATGTATTTTCATGAGTAACATAAAAGTTACTCGAGGGAAAGTTATACCCAAACTATTTTATATAATTATCGGTAATAAGTTACAGCCAGTTGATTAAGTGGCATGGATTAGGACTGCGATATAATACAGGCGCCCGGCTTTGCATGTGAAATTATTTTGAGGACATCGATCTTGTTAATCTGCTTTATAATGCCTACATTTCCTGGATTCCGTTAACATAAAAAGTATTTCTTTTATATACAGTGGTGATCAAGTTTCAATAATCTTGACTTTAAAGGTCAAGTACCGGCTGATGGAGAATTCAGAAGTCTTCAATACTTACGTGCCTTTATAAAGAGAGTGATGAATATGGAGTAGAAGAAGCGTGTCCGGTTTGCAAGGATGTGAATGTTTCGCCCTCGATGTTTTTCCTATTCTGTAAGGGACTTGGATTTACGACATAGTAATGAAAATTAATGCAACAAAATACAAAATTGAATAAAAACAATTATATATGGATAATTACGTTTTACTGTGGGCTTAATGAAATTAAGCTGGTCAAAGAAACGCCCATGTTAAGATAAAAAACTTTTTTAATTAACCATGTACATAGATGAAAATGTGAACAGTTCACCCGGGGTAATATCACCGCTACACCATTCTACCGCGAGGCAATATTAAAATAACTTGAATTTCGTTACTAAGTTACCAAATGCACTTGTGTACGAGTATAGTAGCAGCTATTTCAGCAACGCGTGTATGACCTACTTCGAATGGAAATTGTACCAATACTAACTTATACTAACGAGACTAACTGTCAAGTTACTAATGAATACTAATTAACTGATGGAAATATTAACGTGACACTAACTGCAATTAATTACACTATTGATATCGTTCATGTATTCCTGCTTTACGCTGCTGACTGCTTTCCATAAGCGCAAGCAGTCATTTATACGGTTGTTCGCTCGCTTGCTACTGTCATCACATTCAAATAACATTATTAGAAAAATTATACTATAAACGCAGATTTTTAATAAAAATTAGTTAACACTTTTTCACGGAATTGAATATACAATTTAATTAATATTAAATAATTAATATCATCCCTTACATACTTGATATGATTCTGCTACATTCATCACTCTCGTCATAACCCGCGCGCTAATATAGTGTGTACTTCTGACTCAGCATCGGCCAATATCTGGCCTAATTGATCAAGATATTCGGCTAGACACATAGATAGGTAGACTATGGTCTTAACCCTATCATTGCGAGAAGAGACCATGTCCAATAGTGGACCGATAAAAGAGTCGATGATTATGTAATATACGAGTATTCACTTAAATTACCTGTTCACAAAATGTTTGTGCTACAAAGGGAAACTCAGTGCCATATAATAACGTTAATTATGGTCTACTGTCTCACACAAATATTTCCTTGGTTGCCTTTACAAGAGCTACGTATAATCTCAGTTTAAAATCGATGGTTTCAACTGCTTAGGTCGAAAATGATGGAACTATTATGCGGGAAATCCTTAGATGTACATTTATATATATTACGATTGCACTCTCTTAATACATTGCACAATATTCTTTATTCCCTGTTATGTAACAGTTCAAAATATACTCAAACCAAATCTTATGAATACATGTTTAGCGATATCCATGCTAGATTGATTTACTTTTTCACTTATAGTATTATTAATCATAATTTAAATAATAAAAACGTTCGTACTATGACACATGTAAATATTTGGAGTCGAATTGAAGATGATGAAATCATTTATGAAATGTAGTATAGTAGCATAAATAGTAGCATAACGAGTAGCGTACAATCCACCTCTCAAGCGGTCGGCCATTTTACTATTTACTTCTACAGAAAATATTTCTCTCTCACTTGCCGTTAACTTCAACATTCCGAACTCTTGAAGAACACTAGTCTTGTACTAACTTTGTCGAAACATTTTTTTTGTTTTTGTAATCTATCCTCACGAAGTTTCCCCACTTTACAGAGTAATGTTGATAATAAACAAAGTGGTATCTTTGAAATATTTCTATTTGAGCTGCAACATTTTCTCGTGGTATTTTTATAAAGCTTAGCGATTTTGTAGCTAGCGTTTTCCTAGTTACTACTTGAAATATTTTTGAAAAAGATATTATTAAATCCATACATATGTCTGCCGATACGAAATGACATGAGTCTCGGCAATTTTACCATTAATATTATTACATTGTCACATCAGGTAGGCAGTAGATAATTAAGTCCAAATCTCTATCCTTACACACCTAACAAGCTCATACACTTCACTTTTCTTCGTAAACCTAATAACATATTTGTGATTATCTGTTTCTGAGCACAACTATGATACGAAATAGCCAATTGAAGTCAAGCTTTAGGCTTAGGCTTAATTAGAAAATCTTTACACTTACCAATTTCACGTTTGAAACGCAACGCATGTTTTCGCAGTGCGATGCGCACGCGATTTACAAGAGCTACTCACTTTTATAGCATCCGCAATCCTCATCATTAATTGAGAACCCTTGTCACAACGCTTCCATTTTCAATATACATTTAACCGCTGACTATGTAGCAAATTGAAATCTTTTCCTTATCTTCAAAATAACGCTTAAGTAATAGGTACTAGTAACTGAGAAGTTGTCGAAATTCAACCGTAAATAATTACAGTCAAAAATTTGATCTTTGTTAAGATACATACAACTTAACATACAACTCATTGATGGTACCTACTCAACAAAGTGCCTGCTACGATACTGCCAGGAGTAATTTAAATATAGGTATATAAATTGATTTTAATTAAAAGTAGCGCGAAGAAGTTGTAAGATTGTCGTACAGTAAGTACGGCAGTCCCCTAGTGGCGTAGATAGTGGTTCGTATTGCGATTGCGTGGGAATCAAATCCAGGACACGTTCTTCTAAGTTCACGAAATTATACGAAATGAAGGAACCTGCGCGCCTAAAAATTTTTTATATTGTTCTTAAAGACGTGTAAAGTCTGTAAGACCTAATTTGCTTTGGCTGGTAGCTGCACGACTTTGACTCTTTCGCTTTGAGTCGAGTCCGATACTAGAATCACGTCATTGGCAGGATGACAAAGTCCAACCAATATCAACTGTCGTGTTTCTCGAATGTTTTTAAGTCAATAAAAAATAAACACAGCGCATGAAAGATCATAATATAATAATTAATAAGATGTCATAATAGTTTAAAGACTTATAGAAAACATATTTTTTTAAAGTCCCTAAATTGAATGAATATTCCTATAGACTATTTATATGCTGAAACTTCTAAACATTTATTTTCATAATAGCTATTATCGTCTCATATTTGACACGGCTCTCCTCTCAGAATGAGCAGGCTTAAGGCCACAGTCTGCCACAGTGGTCAAGTATGAATTGGCAGATTCAATTTCATAAATTACAGGCATAAGAAAAATGTTGTAGGAAAGTAAAAAATGTGAATAGAATTACGGAGTTTAAAAACAACATCATAATGACGTGAATTTCACTTGTGCCGTTGCCATGATGCCACGCCTACACCGCCATAGCGCATCTACGTGCCGCGTACTACAGCTACCTACATGGCGCTACGGCGATAGGCATCGCACTAATATATTTATGGAGTTATTAATTTCGTTATGAGTCTTTAATAACGAGAATAAATGTTCTACCTTCTTCTTATGAAATTAGACAATCACCAAGTCAATATCCTTGTTTCGATTATCCTTACAGGCATGACGTGCTTTATCTACATTGGTTACTCTATTCATACGCCTAAGTCGTATTCGGAGGTTAATTTTATTTATTTATTTATTGACATATTTGCTATATATCCAGGTATTGAATCGAAGAAAATTTGTAATGTCTTTAAGTAATTACCTTTTCGAGTAACACATTCGTATAATCTCATAGGTAACTAATGCTACTGCGTATGTATTAAATCCCATTGAATATAATTGAAAATGTATGATTTCTTTGAAGCGAGCAACTCAAATGGCCAATGAGCGGAAACACTCCATCTAAGTGCGAATCAGGCAGCTGCGAACCGCTGACGCTCAACAACTTGACGAGGTTAAGAACCTCTGATGTGTCACGATCTGAGCTCGTATGACACCACCGAGAAACTCTCATGTGTCACGATCACCACCGTAGCTATAAGTTAAAAATTTTCTTCACCTACTTTAAACATTTCCCTAAAAATTGCGAATAAAATAATAGTGATTGGAGGTAAATATCTTCTAATATTTAACAATTGCAATGAATAACTGTCAAATATTGTGTAGTAGTGTCAAAGAGACACTACCGGACACCTTCCAGTTCTCCATAATGTTCTCTAAGACATGTGAAGTCTGCCAACTCATACATAGCCATTGTGGCAGACTATGGTACAACGATTCTCATTCTGAAAAGAGACCCGTGTCCCCAAGTGGAATGATAAAAAGATGGATGACAATGATGATGGCATAAAAACAGTCATAGTTATTGGGTACCCTTTGGTCTAGTAATTGGTCGGCCAGATTTGCAAGCCAGAGATTGGGACTCGGTTCTAACCCGGAACAGAAAATTGCAAAACTATATAGGTATGTACTTAGCAGTTTATAATATAATAATGGGATAAGAAATGATTTACTTCAAGAAATAATTTTTGTTGTCAGTTTTGCTCAGACTAAATATATTCTACTGCCGATTGCCACAAAAGTATGTGCGGTTTTTAGAGCTTACCGCGTTGAGAATGTAATAACTGATTTTAGTGCTAACTTATTCATTCGTGTCGAACGATTTCCAATCTTACTTCACTATTCATAAAGAACAAGTGAATTGTTAGATGGAACATTGAAAACCAAAGTTGAAACTCATTTACGGGCTCAAGGATTCATTTATTCCAAACTGATTCATGAATGCTTTTTGAACCTCGGAGACTTAAGTAGTGTGACGAGCTTAATGAATAATGAAACGAAAACGGACGAAGATTTTGAACCATAAGATACTTTAAACCATAAGCCAGCAGACTCTATGTCGCTCTGAATAGTGAAACTATCGGCGAATTTAACTGAGTGCCTACTAAACATTAAATAGTAATTATTATTATAATATGGTCACTCGAAGTTCCTTACGGGATAATGAGTATAGAGGAAGCACGTCGGGTGTATAAAGATGAAAACATCACACACAATAGCACACATCACCTTCAACATACCATGTAAGGGACTTGGTGTGAAAATATAAATAATAAATAAATATTTTTAATCATAAACATGCACTAAAAATGAACTATTTAAATGTTTCAGTTGCTTTTCAAATAAAGAAAAATTCCTTGCTTTTTATTATAACAAATATTACCAGCAATGTACCTTTTCTTTACAAACTTGAACATTGTGTGTGTCTGACTATATTTGAAAGAAACCGCAAATCTATTAATTCATTCACACCAGCAATAACATCTCGCATTGCACCGCGCTGATAAAATATAAA